>CAJDSM010000134.1:22118-36121 GCA_903981925.1 Ostrea lurida
TTATTTGCGAAATAGTGCTTAACGTGACTATTGAAACCCTGCAACAAGTACAGTACCTGGCCATAAGTGAGTCATCATTTCGTTTTTCCACTATATATTTCATCAAAACACAATTTTTGTAAAAAATCTATTGTGATGTGAATTTAGTACCAATTTTCATAATTTTTCACATATTATTCAAAATTGTTTAAATTTCTTTTCCTATGATTCTAAACAAATTGTGATGTCAAGATCTAGAAAATCGTTTATGAAATAACTACGGCAAAATTGTTAACCTCAAAATACTATTGTTTCTTAACAAGTCTATTCCGTAAATTTCAATTTCTGGATTTGCCCTTGATTTCACCGCAACACTAAAAGATAATATTATTTTGAAATCATGTGAAGAAACTACATACAATTCTGCATTTTTGGATATTATATATCCATAAAAAATGAGTCATAATGAATGCTGCATTAAGTCTTTTCAAAAAGGCACTTTTCAATGAAATATATAGTGAAAAAAAATGAAATGATGACTTACTAAATATGGCCAGATACTGTAGCTTGCATCGATTTAAAAACTGATCATACACAGAACAAGCTTTTGCGTATCGAATAAGTTGAGAGATATACATACCATAAGCAGGTGATGATGGAATTATGGAAAGTTGAGGATGGAAAAGTTGAAATCGTCCTGTTTGTTATAAAGCTGAGTTTGCCGTTAATATCTATGTTCAATAAAATATCGAAGTACAAAGCAGATACGGAAGGCTCTTTGGCGTTTTTTATTTCAAGCTCGCTGAAATACATCGAATCGACATTTCAATGAAAATTATCATTATTGCTCTTATTATATAATTATGATTAATATATTCCTTATGACGTTCTTTAAAATGATTTTTTCACCCTGAATCTATACAGTCTCCCCGCACAATTCCCAGAAACCAAAATGTTTCCGATATGTTGGTAGTCATTGGCGGCGCTCCAAGGTACAAATGTGATTCTGCCAGTGATGACGTCATAGCGTATAACTCGACATCAGAAACGTGGAAATCTGTTGCTACGTTACCCGAACCACGTCATCACCATGCAAGTAAGTTTTATTCTGTATCCTATTAGATCTATAGCTAAAAAAATATAAACCAAAAAGAAGACCCCCCCCCCCCCCCCCAAATAAAAAAACAAGAAAATTTTTCAAGTTTTCTTTGGTTACCAGAACTAAAACTGAGTACTAAAATATCTTGAAATTATACATTGGGACTCGTAGCTAAACACACATTCCATTATACATGTACATGTACATATTATTTTACCCACCGTAAACGCAGTTCTATTGGGATTTTTTCTGTCTGTCTTGCTGTGCGTCCATTCATCCATCTGTAGACAAGATTGTGTCCGGTGACATGTTCTGAGAAAGTTATTCGTTGATTTCTTTGAAACTTGGATGGAATTTCTCTTTATTCATTATCTGAAGATACGTGCACCTGATGTTTTCCTCAGGAATGGACAAGGTTTCTTCATTTATAGACTTTACGGACTTTGTTTTTTTTCTTTTTCTTACAGGTTTTGTAACGACACGCTCTTCACAAAGGTCACTGTTGACAGTTTGAAGAGATCGCGTCCGTCCGTCTGTCTGTGAACATGATTTTGTTCGGACATTTTTAGGATTATTGTTTTTAAATATCTAGGTCAAGGGAATCCTTTAACTTGTATCTAGGTGAAAAATGAATCCTGTTGATCGAGACTCGTCTTTTTCGATCTGGTCTTCAGCTTTACAATGTGTGTCCTGATATAAGGTACATGTATGAGTGCGGGGGTTAGTAGTCCCGATTTGAGTTGGAGCAGGTCTAGTTTAAAAAGAAGCTGGTTTCATATAATATCCCAAATATTGCAAAAAATCATCGTCCAAAATGATCAATCTGATAGGTCTGTACTTTAGTCAGATTGCCAAAATGATTTATTTTTAACAATCTTTTGAAAATTTCTGACAAGAACATAATAATAAAAAAATAAAAAGGAAATACATGATGGTAAAAAAGACTGTTGGTAGTAGTCTTGCCAAACTTAAGAATCCGAAATCGTCCTTCTTCTCCCCTGTTTTCGATACGTGCCTTGGCAGAATACAAAAATAAATTTTAATGAATGTTGCATTCTCAACTTCAGTGATTTTTGTTTGAGGTTGAAATCATTAGCTCCAATTCAATTGGAAAAGTATAAGAAATTGAAAAGAAGTTTATATTTTCTATAATTATTTATTTTGGGTTATCACTTAATGATTAATAATAATTACATGGATTTGAATTCATCTTGTGGAAAGACATGCATGCATTTCATTATTCAACACTTTAATCCCCATGCGTATATTTTCCGTGATTTTATTCGAGGTTGAAAACGAGATCAAATTCTAAAAAATATTAAAAATGTTCAGTTGGTATGAACAAAGTACTAATATGTTCAATGCAAGGGAAAACGGCGATTTTCTTACGCATATTTATACAGGATTCATTTGCGCAAGTGAGCGGGTAGATTAGAAAAATCAAGGAGCAAAGGCGTGTAATCGTATCAAAAGTGATGTTATGATATATTAAAGGTGAAATGTAACCCCCTTTTACTCGTCAATCTTCACGTTCCCCATCCGACAGTCTTAATTAAATGAGTGTTTTTCTTTCTTGATTCGCTACAGTCCATTTTATTACGGTCATCCTGCGACGGCACGTGATCACCAATGGGCGTTTATTATCGGCTTCGGAGAGAAAATAATATGTAGGAAACCATGCATGCAGTTTGATTACTTTTTAATCCCAACGAGTTAAATTCTATAGTTTGCATATAAAGTGTATAACTTTATATATAGTTTGACAATAAAGTTGACAAAAATCCTATGATAATATCCAAGGATTACGGCACATACAGCTTTGGGAGCATGTTATCCACTATTATGCCTAAATCCATAATTGCTTCACACCTGATACAAACGTCCCCGTGCAACCAACCTTGGTACCTTTTAAAGAATTTATTGTATCAATCTTCTTTCCGTATGTGTATTAGAAATGCTGTATGCTAAGCCTCCATCAGAATGTTTTATGCCCAAGGGCGTCTTTATTGCTTGGAAATGCTACCAAAAATAATGTACATTTCACATTAGAAATTGACTTCACTGATTGGATGATTGGGCCGTGGTTTGGAGAGTGAGAGTGTCAAATTCAATAACTTGATTTATCACGCCGGCGTGTGAGTATTATTACTCCATAACAATAAAGTCCATTTATCAATATGAGAAAACTGGTCATTAAGAAGATAACGCGATAATTAACGGGGAACGAGACCACCCCCGCTCAGAAGTTAAAGTGTATCAGATGACTAGAATAGGCCGACTGAATACAGACTATTTAATTCATAAAATTAATAATCTTTCTGATATTATTGGAATGTATGTTACCGTGAACAAACAATGAATTAAGGTAATAATAGAGAACGAAAAATAATATAGTGTTGCTACCTGCGTATTGGTCAATCCGATTTTGAGAAGAAAACACGGAAAACAGTCTGCGTAAAGTTGCAATAACATGTGCCAGATTTTTCTTAAAATAGGAATATTTAACTACTTTAATTAGACGTTTCGCAACGCACTTCCCTTTGTATTTATCAAATTTTAATGTTTTTGTTTGTCTGCCGACCAAATGATAAACTATAAATACTTGATATTTGTAAACAGCTTTATTCTTGCATACAATTATTTTGTTTTTGGATATCAGTTGGAATATTTAATTTCTTCCTCGCTTATTTATGAATCATTCCTGGCAAATTTTAGCCTACGATAATGGCTGTGAATTGTCAAAGAAAAACTTATTGCATTATAAATAAGTTAAATATGACAGAACAAAATAAAATATTAAAGATTCAGAACGATTTTTAGCAAAAGTACGTAAACGTGCGATATGAAACAAATTTTCGTGATGTGCTTTATATAAATTAAATATATATTTATTTATGATGATGATTTGGTGGAGAATCTAATATTGGTATTTTGTCATTTAACTAGTTAAACGAACCAAACAGTAAAGACAATAGAGGGCCATGAACTTTTATGACCAAACTTTGTGAATTTTGAACAATTTTCTTATCGTTTATCAATATTTTGTGTCATTATGTTCATTGATTAAAAATAGTCAAAAGTTTAATAATCTTGGCATACAAGATACTGCCACGGGAGGGTTCTGTATAAAGGTGATCTATAATATGTACCTAGAGAAAAAGTGCAACATGTAAAAATTCTCTTCTAAAGGGTTCCCCGGGGAGAAAATATGTTTACGCGTCGTCAGGTACATTTTGGCCATACCGTAAAGTGCATCTGGTTTATTTAAGCGCCCTCCGTGACACCGCATCCATCCCAACATGTGCTATGTTGTGCGGCGGGCACGTGCTAAAAAGCTGAAACCAAATGGTCACAATAAGTTGAAGAATAGATTATTGATAATACAAGCACTTTACAGCAATTGTAATGGTCCCATGGAAGGTAGATATACGTAAGGATCCCACACATACATTTCCCTCGTCTGTACTACCTATACATTTCTCAAACTCTTCAAGAAAGTTCGCAGAGTCGAGGGCACAATAATATTTGGCGATCTTAGCCATATTTCTCGCTTTTAAATGTTAATTTCATTTCTTGCTTATTCTATCTTTAAGTATAAGCATTTGAAAATGTTTTCGACTTGCACAAATTCATATAACTCCTGATCATACTTGTATGTTATTGGAGTTAATTTTGGATTGTTCCTATACATAACGGATATATGTGTATGTTGCAGGCGTTACTTTTGGAGGGTCTTTGTATTATACTGTAGGCCTTACTTTTTTTGGGGGGGGGGGGTCCCTGTATTATATTATAGGCATTACTTTTGGGGTGTCCCTCTATATACATGCATGTATCTGGTGTATTTGTATGCTTTGTAGGCGTTACGTTTGTTGGGTTCCTGTATAATGAATGTATTCGTATGTTGTAGGCGTTATGTTTTGTAGGGTTCCCATCTATATTTGGTGTATCTTGAAGGGTTCCTGTATATATTATGTTCTTACTTTTGGATGTATCCTCTGCATATCTAGTGTGCTTGTATGTGGTAGGCGCTACGCTTGTAGGGTTCCTGTATATAACGAATGTATTTGTATGTTGTAGGCGCTACGCTTGAAGGGTTCCTGTACTAGTACATATAGCAAATGTATTTGTATGTTGTGGGCGTTACGTTTGTAGGGTTCCTGTATAAATCTAGTATATTTTTTTATGCTGTAGGCGTTACTTTTGGAGGGTCCCTGTATATATTACTAGTATGTTATAAGTGTTACTTACAGGGGGGGGGGGTTCCTGTATATACCTGGTGTTTTTGTATATTGTAAGCATTACGTTTGTTGAGTTCCTGTAATTATCTGGTGTATTTATTATGTTGCAGGCGCTACTTTTGGAGGGTCCCTGTGTATAATTATTTGGTGTATTTATGTTGTAGGCGCTACTTTTGCAGGGTTCCTATACACGTATATGGTGTATTTGTATGTTTTAGGCGCTACTTTCGGAGGGTTCCTGTATATAGCGGGTGGGGAAAAATACAACAACAGCATGTCACCCGTCAGTTCCGTCTTCCGGTACGATCCAAGAAATGGCACGTGGCTGAAGGTAGCTAGCATGATTCACAAACGTCAGAGCTTCAGCCTGGCTGTTCTTAACAACAGGATGTATGCAGTGGGTAATGTATGCTTCTTCAGGTTATACTCTATTTATTTGTTAATGTTTGTTGATTAACAACTGTCATGGTATTATAATTCTATTTACGTTTTTCAAAAAATTAATTAATCGTATAACGCTTTTTTTGTGGGTGATACTAGGAAGTTTCGCTTATTTTAGCGCTTTTGGCATCATGTCACAATTTTTTAATCACTACATTTGCACCCAAACGAATCTGCAATCACGATACGTATTTACTCTGCATATTCCTTATATAGCACTCTTCAGCTTGGAGGTAAATAAACTATAGGTGTTTTTGTCGGTTTTTTCCCCTGACGACAGTACCCCACGGGGATCCGGGTTAAAATTGGTCCCTAGTTCCCCTTGCTTGTCGTAAGAGGCGACTAAATGGGGCGGTCTTCCAGATAAGACCGCAAAAATCGTGGCCCCATATCCCAGCAGGTGTGGAACGATAAGGATCCTTCCCTGCTCAAAGGCCATGGGCGCCGAACACAGGCCTAATTTGCAGCCCTTCACCGGCAATGGTGACGTTTCCATATGAGTGAAATATTCTCGTGCCGGATATTAAACAATAAACAATCAATCAATCTGACGACAGTAAAACGTTTTAAAGATAATTTGTAAATAATACACCGTTTATCAACTTTTAGCTCGCCTGAGCCAAAGGCTCAAGGGAGCTTTTTTGATCAAAATTTGTCCGTTTGTCCTGTCGTCGTCGGTTGTTGTCGTCGTAAACTTTTTAACATTTCATCTTCTCAGAACACTGGGTCAAATTCAACCAAACTTGGTACTAATACCTTGGGGAAGGGGATTCAAATTTGTTCAACACAAAAAATGCCAAAATAGGGTGGTGTCTTTTTAAAATCCTCTTCTCAAGAACCACTGGGCCAGAAAAGCTGAACTTTATATGAAAGCTTCCTGATATAGTGCAGATTCAAGTTTATTCAAATCATGACCCCCGGAGTACGATGAGGCCACAATAGGGGATCAAAGTTTTACATGTGAATATATAGGGAAAATCTTCTCAAGAACCATAGGGCCAGAAAAGCTGGGTCAATTTTTAGGAAACTTGAACATTCTTTTTAAAATCATCACTGCTGATCCAGGGCCAAGGTCACTCAGGAAGCGATATTGCCCATGGGCCTCTTGTTATGCTTTGGAACTCTATGTCAGCAAACATGTATTCCGCTAATATTATTTGTAAACCTATTGTCGAGGTAGCTCAGTGGTTAGAACGTTCGCTTCACAACCGGAAGGTCATGAGTTCAAGCCCCGTTCGTGCCATGGCCGCATCAAACCTAAGACTTAAAAATAGGTAGTGATTGCTCTTTCGCCAANTCGCATCAAACCTAAGACTTAAAAATAGGCAGTGATTGCTCTTTCGCCAAACACTCGGCATTTAGTTCTAAGCGAGAATCACAGGTCTTTTGGATACGACCTTAAAAACGGAGGTCCCGTGTCACGGCAGGCGTTGCAACGGCAAAGAGCCCTCACTGTTACGGCCCCGAGTGCTAAGTGTGTGGTACTTCACCTACAACTGGTGACGTCTCAATATGAGTGAAAAATTCTCTACGGGACGTAAAACAAACTAATAAATCAATCATATACCTATTGAGCTGGAAAATCACTAAATCCTTTGACACTCGCTGAAAAAAACCCTGTTCTACGATACTAGTTAAAGTACTTGTTAGTATTGTGTTCTCTGGAATAT
Source organism: Ostrea lurida (assembly GCA_903981925.1). Classification (NCBI taxonomy): domain Eukaryota; kingdom Metazoa; phylum Mollusca; class Bivalvia; order Ostreida; family Ostreidae; genus Ostrea; species Ostrea lurida. The sequence continues at coordinate 29,549 of CAJDSM010000134.1, forward strand.
GATGTGGTAGTTGCCGAACTTCCTAGACCAGGTCTTTTGGTGTGAATAAATCTGTTCAGCATATATTATTGGAGAGGAATAATTATCAAAGACGTTTATTGGAAATAAACTATATTTCAACCACAGTACTTAGTAGTTCGTTCCTGGAGGCTGTCGTGAAATTGATCCCTGTGACAATCGTACAAGGAACCGGATTCTGGGTGTGAGCACGGTTCTTTTATGTATCGCTCCTGACTTTTGTATCTGCGTACCCCAGTGGAACATCTCTTCCCACTAATACAGTTATTATATATTTATCGTTGATGACGATTGTAAAGTGCTGGATTAAATCATTGGACTCGTCATGGATTTTTTTTTTTTTTTTACCAGTTCTCGTTGTTGATAGGATAGCGGCAGCTCTTACCTCCAATCATGGCCGTCATCTTTCTGTACCGTATATTGTTAGGTGATCTATGCTCACTCACATTCTCGTCTGTCGTCTGGTAAACACGCCTAGCTGTTGCCTGGCTATTGTTGAAATTGATCATTATGGTTAAAGGGGCATGGACGCGTTTTGAACTAAAAATGTTCAATATTTTAGATTGCCAATTTTGATGTTTGAAATGCTTAATCAAGTTATTTCTAATGGTCAGCAAAAATTTGAAAGTAAGTTCTTGAGTTATAAGTAAGATACAGCGGTCACAAATCTTCGCAATGTAAACAAGGCTCGAGCCTTGTTTATGTTTACAAAAGATTGCTTCGTAGAAAATATCATGTTAAAACAATATGAGATGTGAGAAACACTAGACACTGTTTATATTGTGTTTAGAATGAACTTCTAATTTGAAAAAAAATCTGCTTTAAATATAATGTTTATGTAGTATATCAATATATGTAAGCAAATTCATGGCTCAGGCCTTGTTTACATAAACAAGAATTGTAAGTGCTGTATCTCACTTGGAAGTCACAGATGACTTTAAAATTTTCCCTGACATTAGAAATACTCTTAGTAAAAGAATTGTAATCATTAAAATGGCAATCTAAAATATTAAACATTTTTAAGTTTAAAACGTGTCCATGTCCCTTTAACGTAATTCTCCGGCTGGCTCACTTTATCCTCGTGCTTGTTCTCTCTAAGTACATCATGGTTTCTGATGTGGTCTGTTTTTGAAAATACACTCCTGTAAGTTTTCTAGTAATTCATTTCATTTTGAAACATCACTTCCTTGTAGTTTTGGTAGTATTCATTCTCTGACATATTGGCGCTCTAAATAAAATCCCGTAAGGTTGTTTTCATATTTTGGGTCTCAAGAGATTCCAGTAAGGTAGAATTCATATGGACGAGTTACAAATAGGAAAAATATGAATGGACAATTGTACAAGTAAGGAAAAGTGTGAAGTGGACACTTACAATTAAGAAAGTGTGAAGGACACTTTACAAGTACGAAAGTGTGAATGGGCAATACAAGTAAGAAAGTGTGAATGAATACTTACAATAAGAAGTGTGAATGGACATATTACAGTAGAAAGTGTGAAAATGGACACAAGTAAGAAAGTGTGAATGGACAATACAAGTAAAGCAAGTGTGATGGACAAATTACAAGTAAGAAAGTGTGAATGGACAATTACAAGTAAGAAGTGTGAATGGACCAAGTAAGAACGTGTGAATGGACAATTACAAGTAAGAAAATGTGATGTGACAATTACAATAAGAAAGTGTGAATGGACAATTACAAGTAAGAAAGTGTGAATGGACAATTACAAGTAAGAAAGTGTGAATGGTACACAAGTAAGAAAGTGTGAATGGAACAAATTACAAGTAAGAAAGTGTGAAATGGACAATTACAAGTAAAAAGTGTGGAATGGACAATTACAAGTAAGAAAGTGTGGAATGGACACAGTAAGAAAGTGTGAATGGACAATTACAAGTAAGAAAGTGTGAATGGACAATTACAAGTAAGAAAGTGTGAATGGACACAAAGTAAGAAAGTGTGAATGGACAATTACCAAGTAAGAAAGTGTTGAATGGACAAAATTAGCAAGTAAGAAAGTGTGAAGGACACAAAGTAAAGTGTGAATGGCAATACAAGTAAGAAAGTGTGAATGGACAATTACAAGTAAAGAAAGTGTGAATGGACAATTACAGTAAGAAAGTGTGAATGGACAATTACAAGTAAGAAAGTGTGAATGGACAATTACAAGTAAGAAAGTGTGATATGACACTTACAAGTATGAAAATGTGAATGGACAATTACAATAAGAACAGTGGAATGGACAAATTACAATTAAAGAAGTAGTGATGGACAATTACAAGTACGAAAGTGTGAATGGCAATTACAAGTAAGAAAGTGTGAATGGACGGAGTTAACAAGTAGAAATAATGTGAATGGAACATTACAAGTATGAAAAATGTGAATGGACAATTACAATAAACAGTGTGAATGGACAATTACAATTAAGAAAGTGTGAATGGACAATTGAACAGTACGAAAGTGTGAATGGGCAATTACAAGTAAGAAAGGTGAAATGGACACTTACAAGTAAGAAAATATGAATGGACAATTACAATAAGAACAGTGTGAATGGAGAATTTACAATGTAAGAAACGTGTGAATGGACAATTACAAGTATAAGGAAAGTGGTGAATGGACCATTACAAGTAAGAAATAGTGATGAACCATCGTGACAATATAGCAAAGTACAGAATAGGAATGTGAATGGTACAAATTAACAAGTAAGAATAGTGTGAATGTGGACAATTACAAACTAAGAAAGTGTGACAACCTTGTGACAATTACAAGTAAGAAAGTGTGAATGGACAATTACAAGTAAGAAAGTGTGAATGGACAATTACAAAGTTAAGAAGTGTGAATGGACAATACAAGTAAGAAAGTGTGAATGGACAATTACAATGTAAGAAAGTGTTGAATGGACAATTACAAGTAAGAAAGTGTGAATGGAACAATTACAAGAATAAGATGAAGTGCAAGCGTGTGAATGGACAATTAATTACATAGAAGAAAGTGTGAATGTGTGAATGGACAATTACAATAAGAAAAGTGTAAATGGACACTTACAAAGGAAGAAATGATTCAATACTTCACAAGAGATTTGAATACATTGACCTAAACTCGCTTTGCTACATGTAATAGGTTGAATACGGTATCAAAAATATATTACAGGATGTTCCAAAAATAATGACACGTAACTATTTTCACCCACATCTACTACACTTTGATCCTTTTATTCGCCCCTGTCCTTCAAAGTACTAACTCTTGGCCTGGATACACTTTTTAGACGATCAATCCACACTTCTGAAAACTTTTTCATACTCCCTAAAAGGGACACCCATCATATACTGATAAATTGCAGACCCAAGGACATTTCGTATCTTTATCCAGATAGGTGGAACTTAAGTTTGGGGAGCAGAAAGAAGTCGCACAGAGCTAAATCTGGAGAAAACGGGGAGTATGGTAGGACTGTAACCTTTTCCGTCCCTAAATACTCGGGCACAATACTTGCTTTGTGTGCAGGCGCATTGTCGTGCAAAGTTCGAGGATACTTCACACCCAATTTTGGGCGACGACTTTCGTAATATTTCTTCAGGGTTATTTTTAATAACAGAATTTTTATAGAAGTTACCTGTGACTATTTTGCCTTTTGGCACTGGAATTTGCATGACAGGACCTTCATTGCCAAAGAAAATAATATACAAAACCTTCTTTACGGTTCGTAATCTTTTAGCAATACTAGGACGTTTTGAATTTTCTGATGCCCCGATTCTATTCGAACTCTTACGTCTTGACTCAAAATATTACACCCAGGTCTCATCACCAGTAACTAAATAATCGAAAGTCTTCTTGGTATATTTTGGATACAATTTTAATAGTTTGTTTGCATTTTCAACACGGGCTCTCTTTGTTCATCGCTAAACAAATGAGGTATCCACCTAGCGTTTATCTTTCTAAGCTTTAGATTTTTTTTCTCTTCAAAATACCATGAACACGTGCTAAAGACAAGTTTGTCGTCCGAGCCAATTGCCTCACAGTATATCTTGCGTCTTTCTGTAAGATTTGGTGGATTTTTACCATGTTATTATTGGTTATAACTGTTGCAGGGCGACTCTTTGAGGTGTTCGTAACCTATTTTAAGGGCATACGCAATGTACCTTTTTAGCTCACCTGAACCGAAGGTTCAAGTGAGATTCTGATCGCCTTTTGTCCGTCGTCCGTCTGTCTGTTAACTTTTCACATTTTCGACTTCTTCTCAAAACCGCTGGGGCCCAAATTCAACCAAACTTGGTACAAATCATCCTTGGGTGAAGAGGATTCAAATTTGTTCAAATGGAAGGACCAGCCCTATCAAAGGGGAGATAATCCGAAAATGCCAAAAATAGGTGGTGGTATTTAAAAATCTTCTCAAGAACCACTGGCAGAAAAGCTGAAAATTTCATTGAAAGCTTCTGATATAGTGAGGACTCAAGTTTGTTCAAATCATGACCCCCGGGGGTTATGATGGGGCCCAATAGGGGATCAAAGTTTTAGATATGATTATATAGGGAAAAATCTTTAAAATCTTCTTCTCAAGAACCCTGGCCAGAAAAGCTGAAATTTATATGAAAGCTTCCTGATATAGTTGAAATTCAAGTTTTCAAATTCATGACCCCGGGGGTACGATGGGTCCCAATAGGGATCAGAGTTTACATATAGATTATATAGGGAAAATCTTAAAAAATCTTCTTCTCAAGAACCACGATTAAAGTTGCTACTACTGCTCTTCTTAGTGGATTATGCTCAGGTGAGCGATGTGGCCCATGGGCCTTCTTGTTTTTCTATCTGCTACATTTGAAGACTTTCAATAATTAATGATAAGAGTTACAGGAAACGCAATGATCATTCAATCCCTTCAGAATTATTTGACGATGATGATTGATAATGATATAACTATACAACAACTGACAGTTTTTTGTAGTATGTACATGTATATGTACAGGTGCATTTGCATTTGCTTTCTTCAAAGAGAGGTACATGTAACTCAGAACTCGGGTATAAATAATTCTTCATCCCTGTTTTCTTTACCCCAAACTCAGGTACTATAGTCTGATTTTCCCCTCCAAAGAATCTCTAAGGTACTATGAATTTAAATTAAAAATAGTTTTAAAATATTACATGTATAATGATAACGAACGTTTGCGTGTGACCTAAATTTTTAGCAACTCACTGCAACTTTTGACGTATGAATAGTCTACGGGTTTAACTTAAATGCCAAGTAAGACGTACCTTGCATTGAATATAGGCCCTAATTTCAAATACATTGTTCGCTTTATTTGCTATCATTTTGAGTATATGCAATGAATAGTGCTATTAAAGCAATGTATACAAACTGTAGCTAAGTCAGTGAAATTAAATTGTGAACATGACATTTTCTTCCGCTACTGTTTAGTGATCAATCTAAGGTGTCAATGTGGTTTCAACAAGAGATTTTTACGCGAAGAAGGTAAAATTACATTATTTTTGGTACAATCCTCGTATTTTTTTTCTTCAAAATTTCTTTGTTTGACATGTTTACCTATGATCAATGTTCGAATTCAACGTCCGTCCGTCCGAGACTGAAAGACAATGGGGAGAATCAATAAAGGGCTATCAAAAGCCGCCCAGTTCCAAAATCGGTCCTGTCTCCAAATGATATCTAATAATTTCTTCTCAGATGAAAGGTTTTTTACAACACTTTATTTTTTCTTTCTTTCAATTATCTCAGTTCATATTTTCCCACAGCCTTTGCATATATCTATATCAACGCCACGATGTCATAACGGTATTACAATGTACACCGATGTGAGATAAATCAGTGCTCATGGGAATAGAAAGAACAATAACCGTACTCATTATTAGCATTCTGATGCGTTTCTTGAAAATTAATTTTAAGTAAATTAAATCTATCTATCCACCACCCCTCAACTCAGGAAAGAAAGACCTTGTGATCTATATTAGTCATACCATCTGTAAACTGTGCCTTAACATCCCCAAGTTGTGGACCCCCCCCCCCCCCTCGAAAAAAAAAGATCCTTCATGCCTGGCACTTGCATTAATTTGCATTGATTGAAAGTCAATAATCTAGGCCCACTGAATATTAATATTTTTTTTCTAATCTTTATTCCTGAAAATCTTCTGTAGCTACACGTTCAAGGTTAATTGCCATCAAGCGGATATTTCATGTGACTGGATGAATGAAATGTTTAAAAACTCTAGAGTACATCAATCAAAAACACATTTCAATTTGTCGTAGGTCATAGACCCGTACAGATCGTGTGATTAGATAAGATTATTTCGTCACTCTAACATTTCATCTAAAGGCGCATGTATTAGCACAAAGCAATCGACGGATGTAGGTAATTCATTTCCAGAAACACGCTCTGGTACACCCGCCATCTACCTTTGAATATTTTTGCCCTCGTAGAGATATGACATAAACTAGTGTGAATTGATTTCCATTTTTATAAAGATTTGGCGACATAAACGGATGAAGTATCGAATCATGACCAACAGTTCCCATTTCGTTGTAATGTACTACAGCATAACGATGACAGTATGCTTT
>CAJDSM010000135.1:20106-35090 GCA_903981925.1 Ostrea lurida
GACCATGCGAATGCGTCAGGACGGCAGCGTTGATAAAGTGTTCAAGCATTCAGAGAGACCATGTGAAGCTTTCGAATTGAAGCTTCCCTGAGCGCAAGGAAAGTGTAGCGGACAGTATAAAGGACTCTATACTGCCTCGCTAGTGAGCTAGACTTTTCTGAGCCTATGGTAGATCCTGTTCTTGATCACGCAAATTAAGCAGCTGAGCGTTCGGTCACACCTGGATGGGACCGCTACCTTACAGTTCAACGCTTCATTGCATTCTGATTAGATGCTTGTTCCTATAGAACCAGTGCATGACAAAGGATGTGTACATTTTAGTCCTAATTCAACGAGTGTGTAGTGATTCAGCAACAATATAAGCCATGGCGGAGTTAGACTGAGCCATTGATTTGTTAGTCAAAAGAACGCGACCCAAATTATACGGAAACCTTTCGGTGCTCATCCACAGCTCAGGTGGAAGATATTTGTTACCCAATAGTGATGATTGTCAAAAATATGGTTCATGATTTTAATTTTACCGAAAATCTAACAATGTGCTGTCAAAAATTGAATTTAATTCTTTCCTTTATATGGACTAACGGCATTGATCACTTTTGTTGGTCTTTAGCCTTTAATTGTGCACAAAGTGGAGGCACTGAATGTTGAAAAGATGTTGTTAATTAATTAAGTCTCCGGAATAAACATCTGTCTAAACCTGGGATGTGAGAAACTCAATCACATCCCTAAAACGTAAATCCTCACAATACACACACTGCTGTTAAAACATGCATTTTCATTGGTTGAACATGATGTAATCAAAACTGAATTTGTTTTCTCAGTTCGCTAGAAGGCGCCACTAAAAGCTACAAAAATAGTACTAACACAGCCAAGGGTTGTAGAGGAGCGGATCGTAAACCCTTGGCTAGCGAAGATGCTGACATGTGGTCCCCACGAGATCTTACTGTCTATGGTAACCCCCAAGTATTTGGGCTTGCTGGTCATTTGTAGAACTTGCCCATGGATGGTATACTCTTTGGGGAGAAATAGGAAAAAACAACAGGTCTTTCTTCTATATGTGAGAAAAAGAATACTTTGATCAAAGTGCTGGAAATTACATTGTGACCATACAATGAAGGAAATCTTACATGATATAAATCATTCCATCTGTTTATAGCTGTGTGAGAAAGAGAAATCATTGATGGTTATTTTGCTATATGTATGATATTCCAATATTCCACTATGTCACAAGTAGGCTAGCTAATGTAATACTGAATTGGCTATGTTAAAGAAATAAAGGATGAAATTATTGATTTATAAAGTAACATTTTTTAATGTTTTTCTGTTTCTTTCCATTTTGTTCTGTTCCACATTTTATGGATAACCTGCATGTATCAGCTGTTCACCTCTACTGGGTATTGTGTGATTGATAGTGTACTTATGGGACTTGAAAATCAGTTTGGTACCAAGTCCAGGTTGAAAGGCGTTGTACCTTCTTAATTTTTTTGAAAAGGGGGGGGTGGGGTGGATATTGCTTTTATTTAGTCGCTCATGCACAAAGGCAATATGCAGCAGTATGCAGTGTTAGTCAAGAGCAGGCAGAATGCAGTGGTAACCAACAGCTGCCAATGGCAGTTGACGTGTTTGACATAGTTTTATATGTAATATGCTGACAGGGCTCCAGTAAGTGAGGAGGGTCGATGAATTTTTTTTTTTTCCAACTTCCCTTCTGTCTCCTCACTGTCCCATTAACTTAATAGGATCAATGATGAGAAATCACTTCATTGTGGCAGTATATTGATTGTGAGAGAGCAACATATGTCACCAAAATAATGTTTCATTTCAAAATAAATGCCTTTGAGATGTGCATACTACTTTGACTTAAATTACATGATTTTCCATACAGGATGTATATTACATAATACAACTACATTCTGCACATCTCAATCAGGAATTTTTGTTTCTGAGTCTTGACCGATATGTATTTGAAGTTTCAATACAACATTAAGATTAAGTATATAGTCAGATATTTTATTCCCTCCTGATTTGATGTGTTACTACAATTTGTATCATATTGAAAATTAATATCCAAAATCTGATTTATCACACAACTGTACTGTTCCGGGTTCATAACACGGGTTCGGAAAAACGATATGAACTCGTAGCTGAGGTTCATAAGAATGCAAATTAGGTAGGTCAATCACGGGTCAATCAATCTTGCGCTACGTAAAGAAACGCGCATCAGCCTTCGAAACTGTAAACTTTCACGGTAAAAACATTGTTTGTCACCGAGGTTATTCCAAGGGCATTTCGTGTCTTTTATGAAGTGAAAATAAGTGTACAGAAATTTCCAGCTTCTTCAAACCTGACGTTGCAGACAACGTCACAATCGAATTGACGACGTCGAAAGAATAACAAAGCGAAAAATTCGGGTCGGGAAGTAGAAAGTAAATCAAACTATGATCTTTGTGTGATAAATAGAATCTTAAACTCGTGATTATGGCATATGAAATTCGTTACCGGATTTGAATATTTCCCTCGCCAAGGCTTGGGAAATATTAAATCCGGTTTTAAATATTTCCCTCGCCAAGGCTCGGGAAATATTAAATCCGGTAACTCATTTCATAAATTTCATATGCCATAAGCCCTCATTCAAGATAATCTATTTATTAAATTGAAATTTTAAAATTCAAAGGACATAATTGATGAACTAGGCTTTTGACTTGCGCCTTGCATAAAATCTTTGTATTTTGGTGTGTGTAATTATTGAACTTATATTATGCATTCTTTCCTTTATTTCAGCCAGGAGACAATGTGATTGTAATGAAAACAAAAGCCAATGAAAAGTATACATGCGTTTTACCTGAAAGTGCTGAAACATTGGAGGAGGTAAATATTTAATTGACATGAAATTGTATTAAGGTGGGTTCCTAATCCTGAATTTGTTTGGTTCAGGTAGAATCTTTTTGTTGGAAGTCAAGAGATCATCATCCAGGGAAGTGAACATGAGTAAAATATTAAAGGGTTTACAGACATGGTACATTCGGAATGAATACTGATATGTCGAATACACCAATTCCGTCAAAGTGAGTTGGCGGTCCCGGCTGTGTTCACTTTATAAATGATTTTAAAAACATCAAATATCTCAAACACAGTAATCTGGAATTCTCCTGCCATCCCAAAGTAATTATTGTCCCAATCACAACATTTACCTGTAGTTATTGTCCCAAGCACAACATTTACCTGGTTTATGTTGAAATCAGACAAATTTTCTGGTCTGATAAGCATAATTCTTCACCAAGTTTCTTTTCTCACTCGGTGTAAACTCACAAATCGATGACAAGTAAGTTTAATCAGTGCATGCAATCAATCGACCTTAAGAAACATGTTGGCAGCCCGTTTGACAGGTAAATATGTTAATAAATGCACGCTATAAAACTGTAATCGTAAATAATAAAAAGAGTAGAAACTGCAAAGTACAAACCTGTTCAAGAAATTCTACAATTAAGAAATGATTTTCCTTTATAAAATGGGGAACATTATTTTTCTTGTCACACCACACTAAGTCTCAAGACCGACCAGATAAGCAGTCCATTGAAGTACCGGTCTGAACCCAGGGGGATGGCTGGTGGTATCAAATGCAATTCTAAAGTCCACACAATAGAAACAAAGTTTCAAGCCATCAATGATGTTAATAAAGGTGATTTCTCAAAGGGTTATATTTACCTATTACTAACATGAAAGAGTATACATATGGTGAAATTATTGAAAGTTAACTTCGGATATCTCAAACCATCAGGTATATCTCAAAGTTTTCAGTTAGTCCCGACAACTTTGACATATCGAGGTTTCATTCCAGACACTACTGACATCCTCTACCCCAACAAATATATTAAAACTGAAAACATTTGCAATTACTATTAAACTGAACCATTGTGACTTCATACGATCTCAACCTCGATATTCATGACATTCTGACGATGGACGTATATTAAATTTTATTATCACACAACTGTACTGTTTCCGAGTTCATAACGCGGGTTCGGGAAAATGATATGAATTCGTAGCTCAGGTTCATAAAAATGCAAATTAGGTAGGTCAATCAGTCATATGCTACGTAAAGAAAACAGCATATCATCCTTTGAAACTGTAAACATTGATGGTAAAAGACATTGCTTTGCTACCGAGGTTGTTCCAAGAGGATTTTGTGTCTTATATGAAGTGAAAATAAGTGTAATAGAAATTTCAAGCTTCTTCAAACTGTGACATTGCAGATGTCACAATCCTATTGACGATGTCAAACAATAACAAAACAAAAATATAAAGTAAATCAAAATATCGCCATTTAATAATTAGTTGTGTGATAAATTATATCTTACACTCTTGGTGGATCTGTCATTACTAACGCCGGCTGTGTTAAAATCTTGGAGTGTTTTTGACAGCAAACTAGTATGGTGTCAAATAAATTCAATGACTAGATCCTGTTTTTCCATCTTCGTAATATCGGTAGAATAAGATCCTTATAACAGAGGATGCATGTAGGACACTCGTTAGATCACTAATTACATCCCGACTTGATTATGGAAATGCACTTCTTTATGGTGTAAATTCCGTATCCTTGCAAAAGTTGCAGAAAGTACAAAATACTGCTGCCAGACTGGTGACACGTTCGAGAAAACATGAGCACATTACACCGATTCTCATGACGCTTCATTGGTTACCTGTGGCGTATCGAACGATATATTAAGATCATCTTGTACACCTTCAAGGCTCTACAGAAAACAGCCCAGTATACATCCAGGACTGGTTCAGGTCTATCGGCACATCTGACACTATGGCTGGGGATTCGATGAGCCTTCTAAAGCACGCACTCATAGTAGACGTTATGGTGATAGAGTTCGATGTGTCCTCAGCCACACTGTGGAACCGTCTTCCAAAAGATCTTTGGTTCGAAGTATCGCTTCTGTTTCAAACAAAAGCTAAAAACATATCTTTTTAAATTGCCTTTGATTATAATGTATTTACATGCATCCAGTTGTTTATTGAAAAAAATGTCTTATCTTCTATTTGAACTTTTTTAATTATTGTTTTATTGTTTTTTCTTGTTTTATTTTACAGTCCATTTGTTACATGTTAAGCCTTTGGTAATCTGATTAATAATATTAAATAATAATAATAATAATAATAAAGCTTATGGCATATGAAATTTATGAAATGAATTACGACGCCTAGGCTCGGGAATATTAAATCCCGTGAACTCATTTAATAAATTTCATATGCCATAAAGTACTTGTTTTATGAAATGCTTTCATTTCTTTTTTGACATAGAAATGGGCAGAATTATCGATATTATGGAAAAACATGTAAAACTTGGGAGATTTCAGTAGCTCCCACACTCAAAAGTATGCTATACACAATATGGAGTTGGGGATGCATAGCAGCCTTAGAAATTCTCTATTTATAATTTTTTTTTCAGATACTTTTTAAACTTGATATAAATTTTCTTTTTTTCATTTATAACCAACAGGAACTAAGAAAAAATTACGATGGACCTAGTCCTGATGCATTGATTAGTGGTTTGTTTGAACAAAATTCCTGCTCATACAGGGTAAGAGACATTCGTTTATTTATGATAATGTTTTTAATAGTCTCATATTATGACAAGCTTTAATGTTTAATAAATGATTGTGGTCTCTATCATGTAAAATCTTTTAAATATAACTATCTCATTTGCATGTAGATTGAAAGCTATTGGACATATGAGTTATGTCATGGAAGATATCTAAGGCAATACCATGAAGATAAGGAACTGAGCACTGTAAGTTTTAAACACTATATGAAGAATTTCTCAGAGCTCATGCTGAAATACTGGTGTTTGATAGTTGCACATTCACAAATATGAGAATGTAATTTGTCCTTTCCTGACCATAAAATCCATTAAAGGCAAAAATGAGCTCATGATTGCATATAACTAAATGTCAATCAGATTTAAAAGGAGAAAGTGGGAGAAGGGCCATATATGGCCTCCATTTTGAGAAATCTCTCTCCTCTCAATGGACAAAATTATAGAGCATTATTAGTAAAGGTCTTATGCACAGCCAAGTGCAAAAAGGACTAAATAATTTAGTAAACCAGGTCATGTCCATCTCTAAATAAGTATTGGTTTCAAATATATGACATTATTTCATGTTTAAAGGAATCAAATATGAAGAATATTGTGTCAGAAAATACAGAGCATACTCTTTACCTACCTCTCAAACTCATATATTTTGTATATCTGTATCCACTGCAACTTTGGTACAAAGAACATAGACAAAGGTGTGCTCTCATGTTTTCTAAAGCAAAATGTGAATGAGATTGAAAAGAAATATGCTATTTTCTTCTAGCAAAAAATCTATGGCAATCTTGTAGCATGAGACACTTACATTCATGGCTTTGATATCATCTTGAAATAAGTTTACTGATTTAAAGATTTTAAGTCTAATTTGAAATTTAAATGAAAATGGGACCACTTTTGGCCCGTATTTTAGACTGTCCTTTAATTAATTGACTTAATATTATGCTATTATTCTTATTAATATTATGCTATTATTCTTATGATAACTAGGACCCCTGCAATATTAGTCCAGTGTTCTCCCCAGGCCCTTAAAGCGGGGCGCTTCTCAGCGGTATCGTGTTTTAGCGCCGCGCTATCAGTTTCGGCGCTCTGCTATCATGCCATAAGCGCTGTCCNTGTGGCCAGTATGTGTATTTCTACTGCATTCACCTTTTTGTGCCAAATACAAAGTATAGAAGTTGAACAATTCTTAATATATCATACTTGAATCATAACACTCTGAAATTTTTTTTTTTTTCTTTTTGACATTGACTTTCTGACCTTCTGAACTCAAAATGTATAGGTAACCTCTTTCCATTACTCACTTTTAACAACAAAATAGTGAAATTAGTGAGTTGGATAAAGAAACCCATTAAAAGTTCACAGTGACTTTGATCTAGGAGGTATGACCTTGGATTAAGGTCATGACACTCCAACTTCCTGCAGTGTTAAAATTGTGAATTTTGAATGACTGGTTCTGTATCAGACTGTATGTGCTGTGCTGGGTGTGATATTTTAGCTTGTCGACGAAGACTTACAATATGTACATTGTAAAGTATTTATTATATATGTATAAATACTTATGTTTAATGCTTTGATTTTTGCAGAAAAAGCCACAAGTGCAGGAATATTTCCTAGGCTATTTTGGACATTACAGACCTTCAAAAGGACAAGGTTGATATTTTTTCATTTTGTAATTTTCAACATATGCAACTCAAATGTATAGGAAACATAGTACAGTGGTGGAAAAGTGTTTTATGTGTATAAGTATATACCCTAGATCTTGTTATATGTACAATTTAGAAAACAATGTCTCTCTTTAGATTTAACAAAAGAGTTGGAGGAGAAACTTAAACCACAGCAAGTAAACATCTCATTAACTTCTGAATTTTCTACGGAAATTTTTCAAGAAAAACAAATAACATTGAAAACATGTAGAGAGAAAATTATTAAAAATGCTTGAAATGTTTATTTATCATAATGATTGCAGATTAAAAGTAAAAGAGTAGATGATATAGAATTACCTTACTATGAAGTGAATATGACAGAGGGAACTGAGTGTGATTTAAGCAAGACACCACGACAAGTCCGAATTCTGTACATCTGTCAGCCAGATGGACGTGGGGAAATATACGAGTTGAAAGAAACTTCAACATGCGAATATGAAGTATTGGTGCTTACATCGGTTCTGTGTGCAAATCCTAAGTTTAAGTAAGTGCATTATTGACATGTCTGAAATAATTATATCTGAGAGAAATTTGTCCATCATCTGTAAAAATTTGAATTGTACATCTGTATTTCTGTCATTTTGTTGTTTTTTTGTGTGTATTTTTTACATTCTTCTCCACATAGTTTTACTTGTGAAAAATTATCATGACCATGTAAAGCTGAAAACAAAGTAAGGTCATTATAGATCCAGTTTCCCAAGCTTACTGTTTACCTTAGACTTCCTAGCCAAGGGTCATCTGAATGTTGTCTGATGAATATTATTGAAAGTTACAGCTGTACATATATATTATTCGTTACCTGCCATGAGAAATTACGAGTCACCAATATGAATATCTTTTAGTGTAACCACGATACATAAACTGAATGAGCTATTATAATATAATGAATCTGTTTTATATGAATGATATTTTCAATCATGAATCTAAAATATTTCTGGAAACCTAAAAAAAATAATATATGCTATAAACATAATTTATTATACATCTAAAGTGAATTTGTAAAAAAAAAAAGAAGTTAAATTCACTACTGGATTCCAGAATTTCTTGGGTCATTTTGTATATTCAGTTTACTTATGTGTACTTCTCATTTGTTGCAGACCAAAGAATCCACCAGTTAGCAAGATAGCTTGCCATGCCATGGCTGGTTCACCCATCAGACCTAAAGACCTGGATCATGAGTTTCAGATACATCCCAATGCTAAATCATACACTGTATGTGATTCAAGTTTTTCTGAGAGATAATGCTGGTGATGTTTTGTCTCGTGCTTTAATAGATGCATACATTTTCAGAGAGTCTGTTAAAGTTGTAAAACAAAATATGAAAATAACACATGTATCTAATTCTCAATTGAGTAAAACTGTTGTCATAGTTTGGTTGCTTAATTTACAGGTAAAGATTAGTCCAACTGAGGAGGAGGAGGAGGAAGAAGAGGAAGAGATAATTCCAGATAGTCAACCTTCCAAAAAAGAGCCACCCCCTTCCAAACCTGTGGACACCACGCTATCATCTACCACTGACAATCAGGTTCTGAGGGACTTCCTGTCTGGAGACCACTGCCTACAAGGAGTAAGTCAGTGTTGAGTCAGCAAATGCTAAGTTAAGTTCCCTTCAAGAAGGAAGTCAGTGCTGAGTCAGCAAGTTGCTTAAGTAAACTACTTTTAAGAAGCAAGTCATTGCTGAATCAGCAAGTTATTTATAATGCCTTGAAGAGGTAGGTCATTTGCAGATTGAGCAAGTTGATATATACTTCAGTTAAATTGCAAGTTAGTAAGGTAATTGCCCAAGGAGTTAGTCATTGCTAAGACAGCCAAGTTTACAAAAAGTTAAACCTGCCTGCTAAGAGTAAGTCAATTGCTGGATCAGCACATTACTTAAAATTACTTAAAAATTAAATTTCCTTGTAGAATTAAGTCATAGCTGAGTGTATAATGTTGAATAGCCTCCAAGAAACACGTCATTGTGGAATCAGTAAGTTACTAAGTTTAACTGCAATTACAAAAACTTATCAGTGCTTGTCCACTACATGTAAATCCTCTTCAAATGTAAGGCCATGCAAGCAGAGGTAGGATGTGTATCTGCATCATAGATTCATAGTGATACTATAATCATTTAATTTTATTTCACGTGATCACCTTGCACCGATTCTCATTGGTTAAAACACCTTTTAAGAATTGAGGTGATTTTTCGATCACGTACCTGAACAACAAGTAAAGTCTAATGAACATTATATTACTTTGTTGTTGTAATATAAAATTAAATGATAAGAAATAAATCTTATATTTTTTTCGGGTGATATGCAGGTTATCACCAAGATTTTAGACGGTAAAACTTTTCATCAATGCGCTGATGAGTTTTACCGTCTAAAATTCGGTGATAACTGCATCACCCGAAAAGATAGAAGATTAATTTCTTATTACTGACATTTTTATCCAAGTGCCATAGTACCCCTGTTGAATTGAAGCAAGTTCACCCCATTTGAAAATTTGGTTTAGTTTTGTTTGTATGTCTGGAATTATATTGATCATTATATGTTTCCTTCATTTTGATTAATGTATCCAGAGAAGACAAGGCCAAGAAGTGCCAGGTCAAATACACTGGATCCTCAGTTTTCTATTTATATTTTAGGGAACTGGTTGGTGGAAACATGAGTTTTGTTTTGGGAAGTATGCAAGGCAGTTTCATGATGTAAGTAAGACTAATGACCGGAAATGTTTTGTACACTTAGTTTACATCTTACTTGCAAAGTGATCATTGACATGATTGCAATTGGGTGTATATTGTATTTAATACCCTGTTCTATGTTTGCACATGAATTACAGTAATTGTATCTATATCAAACAGGATCCGGAGGGGAGAAGACATATCTTGCTTGGAAAGTGGAATGAACTGAAACATTTACAATGGGTGTCTAAAAATCCGTCAAAAATGCCAAAAGACAAGGGCAAAAGAAGGTAAGAGGGATTCAGAATTTGTTAAAATCATATGAGTACTTTGCAGACAAGATCAGAAAAAAAAGTTCATGTTTCAAATCAATTGACCTAAAACCTCTTCAATATCCAATATAATTCCAAATGTCTCTGTAATTTTGACCTTGTTTTCATTTCGGCTAATGACAGGTCATTATCCCTACTGTATACTGATGGAGAGGAATGTGAAATCACAGGAAAAAGAAGATTAGCTGAAGTTAGATTGAAGTTTGTACCTTTTCTTAAAATTTCTTTTCTGTTACTTTTTTAAGACCATTTCTGAAATAAAATCAACTTTTCAGCTCTGCACCTGAGCGAAAGACTCAAGTGTGCTTCCTGGTCATATTTTGTCGATAACTGTTGTGCCAATTTCAACCAAGCATCTTTTGGTGAAGGGGATTCAAGTTTGTTCAAATGAAGAAACATGTTCCCATGAAAGGAGAGAAGATATAAAAATGTAAATATGGTTGGATCATTTAAAAATCTTCTCAAGAACCACAGGTTAAAAAAAGTTGAAATTTGCATGAAATATTCCTGTCATTTAGTAGAGTTTACTTGACTTACTTGACTTATGCCTGTTTACTCTTTAGCAGAGTATAGGCCACCGACAATCTGTCTCCATCTCACTCTGTTCTGAGCGTGCCGCACCATGGACTGCCAGTTGTATCCTGCCGCTTTCATCTCGTTGTTGAGAGATCTTCTCCAGGTGTTTCTAGGTCGTCCACGTTTTCTATTCCCCTGTGGATTCCATTTTAGTGCATGTCTTGTTATATTAGTAGAGTTTAGTTCGCCAAAATCTTGGCCCTCAGGGGTAGAATGAAGCAACAAATTGGATCAAAGTTATACATGCAAATATATAGGGAAAATTCTTCTCAAGAACCAATGAGATTTACCTGTCAGAAAGCTTCCTGATATAGAGTAGACTTAAGTTTGTTCAGATCATAGTCCTGTTCTGACCTATACTCAATATCTCCTGAACTATTTATAGAAGGGTTTTCATATATTGCATTAAGATTTCTTATGGCAAGACCTTTCATTTCACACTATGACCTTTGACCTTATAGTCTAACATACTCGTTAGAAAATGTAACCAATCAAATATCTTCTGAACTATTGAAGATAGGGCATGTATTTTTTTTTTAATGATTCCTTGTGATACAATCAATTTTGATCTTGTGAACCTAAGATAGGGCTTTCATATTTTGTATATAGATTTCTTATGACAAGATCTTTCATTTCATCCCATGATTTGTGACCTTTGTCTTAACCAGCACATCAAGGTCATTTTAGTCATATTTGTGTTGTGACATATCCATGTTTTTCAATCATGTTATGATCCTTCAGGACTAGTTAGGGGCCATGTGAAGTAAAACATTTTAATGGGAATACATTGATAAAAATTCTATTAAAATCAAAACTGCTGAACAACGACAGGGCCAAGGTCACTCATGTGAGAGTTGTGGCCCATGGGCCTCTGTTCTTTATTTGTATGAAACTGACTTTAGTTGGATGCATGGGGTGAAAGAATAATTGCATGTTGCATACTTTCTTTTACAGATGTGTGGAAAATAGTTTAGCACCCCATTCTGTTTCCATTTACCTCATAGAACCAAAGACTTGTGAATATATAATGGGGGTAAGTGAGAATGCATTTCATTTATTCAGTGCAACAGTTACAAGTAGCATAAGGTTTTATCAGGACAAAAATGTAGTTGCAAATTTGCAGCATAAATTTTGTGTTTCGTATATGACCATTATTTTCTGTTGAATGTAACAGTTAACATTTTTTGTGAAGACACTTGTACTGCAACAACTATATTCATGTGAAGGAACTTTTAAGGGAAATATTCCCCTGTATATCTACTGCATTTCAAATTAAAATAACTGGCATTCAACATTGTGGAGTCAATACGACAAGTAAGAATTCTGTTTTCATGCATCTTTTTTACAGATTGAATCTCCATTATTTTGTTCCATACTGGACAGAGCTGATGAGTATGGCATTATAAAAGACACAAAGGTTTAAATAGAACTTCCTGGAAAAACGAAATCCAAAAGTCTTTCATGTGATATGCATGTTTGTGTGGAAAAAATGAATGTTTTAAATGGTGTACAATTGTTGCAATTACTGTACTGGAATTTGGGTATTCAACATTTTAATTAAAATGCTGTTTTTAGCTTTTATCAAATGTTGTGCATCTTATTTTGATTGGCTGTATTTTATCAAATTCCTTTTTGACTTTTGATGTAAGTACATATGTAATACTAGTAGGTAATCTTGTCCTGTTCAGTTTCTGCATCGTTCATGTATTGTATATTCCACTGATATGTGTGTTAGTTATGAAATGCCATTCATACATGTTAACTGTTGACTCCTTTAGATTTATAGACTGAAAACAAAAATAACAAACAGTTTATGTAATTATCATTATTACACTGGACTATTGTTCTTTTAAATCATCCTATGCAGACATGTCTTCCCAGGGTTATATGCAGACATTTGAAATATTGATAAAGTAAACAACAATTTTAAATACATGTACATGTAGTTCTATACACACTAACTGTAATAACCAATATTTTTGTCATATTGATAGATTCTTACAGAAGTCCCCCCCCCCCCCCCCAAAAAATATGCTTGTTTCCTGTTGCCCACACTATCTGGACTCGGAGTTGCCAAAACCCTTTTTTTTTTTTTAGAAATTCATGGTCACTAGCATGAAGTTAAACTGCCATTTTTGAGGTCATGTCTGAAAGACCCATAATTCTCGCTTCTAAATGCCGAGAGTTTGGAGAAGGAGCAATGACTACTTCTGTTTATAATAGGTTTGATGCGGCCATGACATGAGCAGGGCTCCTCAGGACCTCCTGGTTATGTAGTGAAGCTCTACCACTGCAAGGACACTACACCTCTTGGTTATGTAGTGAAGCTCTACCACTGCAAGGACACTACACCTCTTGGTTATGTAGTGAAGGCTCTACCACTGCAAGGACACTACACCTGCACAGGGTCCAATTTCTTAACTTTTAAGGTCTTACTCTTTATGCATGATCAACTCTTGTTACTTAGTTGTTAGTTTAGGATCATTTCTTGAGGTTACAAAATCAAGGTTCATATAGTCTTTAAGAGCAACCACTGTCTCAAGTTTACTTGCTGTCAAATACTTCTCAAGATATTGAGCAGATAATCTTTTTTGGTATTTTGGGAAGGAGAGGTAGTATTTAAGAAAATATTTCTTTGGATATTGGCCTAAACAGCTCAGTGGTCATAGCACCTGACTTGTATGTAATACATTACATTACAAATATACAATTCATGACAGAATGATTTGAGCATTGCTTGATCTGTAAATCAATGGTTGCGAAACGTTACATTATAGACAAGTTGTAGATTTGATGACTCTATGTTATAGTACACCCTGAATGACTCAGTATATAGATATGTTAAAAGTGTGCAAAGATCTAAAGAAATTAAAATATTTGTAATACATTGAAGTAGTAAGCTGACTAAAAAGCTGTTCTATATATTTGTAGAGAATTTCTATAATAATGGAGTTTTAATTTATTGTATCTGTTGATTGTTCTTGTTACCTTGTATTGTTTAGCTAAGCTTGATATTCATGTATAATGAGGTGCAAATTTTGTAACTATTGGGATTACAATTTTGTAAAAATAAAAATCTTACAAATCTAATGAAATGTGTATTTTGAGTCAAAGTCCATGTGTAACAAGATGTGTTTGTGAAACACTAATGCCCCTGTATTCCACATGCCAGTGGAAGGGGCTTGTCATAAGGATTATGCATGTGAAATATGAATTTCAAGGTCTATCCCTTACCATTCAAAAGTTATAGCCAATGTTAACGTTTTTAAAATGTAGGTCAAAGTCAAATATTTTGGTACCAGATAAAAGGGCTTGTAATAAGGATTACACATGTGAGATATGAAAGCCGTATCTCTTGCCATTCAAAAGTTATGGCCAATGTTAAAAGTTTTTGAAAAAAAAGGTCAAGGTCAGGAGGTCAAATATTTTGGTACCATAAGAAAGGTCCTCTCATAAGAAAACATAATAGTCTAAATAATAAGAGCCCTAGTACTTGCATTCAAAAGTTATAGTCAATATTAAAGTTTTGAAAGGTAGGTCAAGTTCAAGGTCAGGAGGTCAAAAATCTGGTACCCTTGGAAAGGTCTTGTCATAAGAAACATACATGTGAAATATCAAAGCCCTAGTTACTTCTACTGTAAAGAGCTTTAATTTCGCGGGGCTAAAATTTGCGAATTTTATCTTTACATTTCACGATGGTTTTTAAATTTCGTGGATAGTAAAATTTAGAGCTGGAATCAAATACCCAAATACATTGATCAGCACTTCATGATGGTTTTATTTTCGTGATAGTTGATATAATCGCGAATATAGCGAAAATAAAACCCACGTAAACATTTACCTCTTTACAGTATTTAAAAGTCATAACCAAGGTTAAAGTTTTTGAAAAGTAGTTCAAACTTCAAGGTCAAAAATTCTGGTACCCACAGAAAGGTCTTGTCATAAGGAACATACATGTGAAATATCAAAGCCCTAGTACTTGCCATTCAAAAGTTATAGCTGAGGTTAAAGTTTTTGAAAAGTAGGTCAAAGTCAGGAGGTAAAAAATTCTGATACCCAGGGGAAGGTCTTGTTGTAAGGAGCATGTGAAATATCAAAGCCCAAGTACTTAC
>CAJDSM010000136.1:2509-18915 GCA_903981925.1 Ostrea lurida
AATGGTGGCAGACACCCCACAGTAAGCCAGGAAGCAGCCCAGTAAAGCTAGGACAATACTAATGGGGATCGCTTTTTGTGGGTTCTGAACTTCTTCTCCTAGATAAAGTAAGCATTATACACTGATTTTATACAGACACTGTTTTCTGTACATTAAAAGTCACTGAATGGTTTATATAATAATGAATATGATTTTAATAATACATGAGAAGTTAATCGATCTAGAAATTTCTAGTTGTGTTACCACTGAAAGGAAGGAATTTTCTTACCTGTTGTAGCTATGCAGTCAAAACCCACAAAGGCATAGAAACAAGTTGCAGCCCCCGACATCATTCCTGAGAAACCAAACGGGAAAAACCCACCCTCTCCAACCAAGGTGGCATTGACATTGACCTGTCAGATCAAAACGATGAACTGTTGCTAATTACACAATTTGAAAGAATTGTAAAAAATTCATGGATCATACAATATTAAACTAGGTGTGTCAGTACGCCACGAATGCCCCCGCTGGCAGCAAAGTCTTCTGTGGTTTCTGTGACCTTTGGAGGCAAATATTGCGCACCTTTCATTCACTTCTACATGGTGTGATCTTCAATTGTACAAAGTTTCACTGAAATCCTCCAAAGGACTTAGGACATGATGATATTGCCTTACACAAAAAGTCAAAGTCCTGGGACTTTAACTCCTGTAACAAAATTTAAACAGTATTCCCCTTTCCACATGCACATCTNATAACTCCTGTAACAAAACAGTATTCCCCTTTCCACATGCACATCTACATGCTGTGATATTTCATTGGGACAAGATGAAAAATAATCTAAGTCCAGGGACCATAACTCCTGTAATAAAGTTTGAATAGCCTTCCCCTTCCTACATGCACACCGACATGTTGTGATCTTTCATTCAATTGAAATCCTCCAAAGGGTTTAACAAGAGTTAATTGCGAAGTCAAAATATTGGGACAGACGGACTGATAGACTATGTGACTCTGGCCATTTTTTGATGGAGGCATAAACAATATGTGTTACAGATCAACGTTTATTCTGTTAGCATGTTTTATAGGTAATGCACAGGTTGGTTTTCTAAATCAATATGCATACTCCTTATTCTATGTGAGTACTTTTAAAATATGATGAAATGACTCGTAGACATCCAATTGCAAGAACATGAATATGCATGTAGTCTACTAAATCAAGAGTTCTTATATGATGTATTTTATCAACAGAAAAGCAAGTTACTTCTATTTCATCTGTGATGCCTCTGGTCAAATTATGATAAAGAATGAATTAATATTTTGTTTGCATCTTTGCATCTATTTATAAATCAATAATTGTCCTGGAAGAGTAGACCAGCACAAAGGTTGAGGTACAATTTCCTCAGTACAATGAAGCTCTAAACCTTGCTCTCACCAAATGACATGATGTAAGTTTTTATGAAATACAGTCGAACCTCGTTATCTCAAACTTGACGGGACCAGAAAAAAGTTCGAGAAATTTGTGAATTCGAGATATCGGGGGTAAAAATACTAAGAATATAAGGTGGTTGGGACCTCCAAATCAGTTGACATAACCATGGTATTCGAGGTATCAGTGTTCATTCAAGATATTGAAGTTCAACTGTATTAAGGACAAAACTCTGGAATTATAATGGTGGACAAACCTGTGACTTTTGGATGGTCCAGTTCTTGATGTCTGCCTTGAACAGTCCACAGATCACAACATACAACACCACTAACAGATTTACAGTCGTGAAGATGTTGTTGAATCTCGAGGATTCTTTCACCCCCACAGTCAATACACCTGAAATAAGTAACAAAAACTGTTTTTCATTTGTATCAGTTGTAAAAGGTAATTTGTAAGGCTGCTGAACATTCAAAAGTCTAATATCTGAATCAGAAAAAAGGAAAACATCTTACCATAATAAAAACAAAGTAGGTATAACTTTTAATATATTTGCTTGAATATAAATGATACATTATACAAATCTGTAAATAGAATGACTGAATAACTATCTGAAAGATACTCTTGACCTACAGGCAAGCAAAAGAGTGATGCCAAAAGCAAAGAAGTCGGGATATGGAGAAAGTCCTCCCACATGTATTGGCATATTGTCCCTGAAGAAGTGTTGGATGGAGTTGTGGATCAGGGAGTCAAAGTAAGCACTCCACGCTCGGGCGACACTGGCTGTCCCTGATAAAAATAAATCCACAAAACACTGCTAAACAACAAGCATGTATAGATAATGCAATCACTATGTTATACATGATCAACACCAAAGAATCGTGCTGCATATTGATGTTGCTGAATGGTGTGTTTTTTTTCACTAGTTGGATGTACATCTTTGTCTCTTTCTATGTAATTTCAGTTCTAAAACACTAAGTGATAGTCCCTAGTATCGGTGGAACACACCCCCCCTCAAAAAAAATTTGCAAAGTTGGAATCCTCCACCCTGTAAAAACAAGAAGCCCACTATAGTCTTATCAGTCACCTAAGCATTAGTTAATGGTATTTCTACCCCTCCTCCCCCCCCTAGAAAAAAATTGCAATATTGGACCTCCTGCCCTCCTGTAAAAACAAGAAGTCCACAAGTCTTATTGGTTACCTGAGCTTTAGTTAATAGCATCGCTAGCCCCAAGGCTATGAAAATCTAGGCAGATTTTTCTGTATTTCTAAGCTAACTTCTAATATTCAGCAAAAGTATTAAAAAAAAAATAAAATGTGTTCTTAAAACACAAATGCCCCCAAAAAGTGCCATCCTGATGATAAATTCAACATGATATAATATGTTATATTAAAACTATATGACTATTTTGGACCCACCCTTAAGTAAAAACCCTGAGGTTGCAAAATTAACAATTTTGGTACATCTTTTTCTTCTTTTCCTAAATATGCATTTAGTTTTTTTATACAGTGTCAACAACATAAAAGAAGTCTTTCAAATGATAAAGACAATAATAACTGATAAATTTGGTCCAACCATAGAACAGAAACCCTTACCTCCAAGGTCATGAATTTACAATTTTGGTAAAATAAAAACTACTTTTTGAACATTCATTTAGTTTCGATTTAGTATCAAGAGCAATAATTAAAGAAGATGTTATTTAGATGTTCAATGTTTTATGCATAAACACAATATATGAAGAGGTGAGAGTCAGAACCTCTACCCAAGGGAAAATGAAATTTACAATTTTGGTAGAGACTTTCCTGCTCAACATGGCTATGCATTTAGTTTTTCTTACAGATGTGTACTTGTAGGATTTTTATTGTTGTTGAAAAATTTGATCAATTTTTGCCCCACCCCTAAGGCCCTGAGGGTGCATAGTGTTGAAATTTACAATTTATGTCCTCATAGATTTAAAAAGAATGGGAATGGTAATTGCAATAGGTCACCTGATTGATTCTGGTGACTTAAAACTTCTGGATTGTTGTATACTAGCATTTGATTAATAAACAGATGATGATAACTAGATCTAGTTCATCTCCAGTTACAGGTGCTCCGAAACGTTTGGAGGTCACCTACCAATAACATACTCCAGGATCAAGTTCCATCCAATAACGAAAGCCATAAACTCGCCCACCGTGACATAACTGTAGACGTAAGCTGAACCAGTTTTAGGGACCCGGGCTCCAAACTCGGCATAACATAAACCTAAAACCGCAGAAACCATAATACATGTCATTCATTTCTTCAACTTAAATAGATATACATGCATGCAATTGTAATCTATTTCTTCAACTAAATTAGAGTTATATAGTGTTTACAGTTATAAAACATCAAATGATGAATGGAATCAATATAATAGGTACATTAAGTAAACATTTCAATCTGAACATCAGTATTGTAAAGTGGAGCTGCTTCATGACTATGACATATTTAGAAAGGTTGCTTTATTTTTGAGCTGTTTATCACTGTAAGAGTTTTGTACAGTACAATTTTGAGTACAGAGATGTAATAATATTGATAAATTGGAGCAGATTCTGATAATTTCTGATCATATCGACTAACAATAACTGACACAATTTCAGATCCGATTAAGATGTCTAATTAAGCCACTGGTTGTGCAATACTGCTAGTACCGATTAAGATGGCTAATTAAGCATGGTTTGTGCAATACCTGCTAGTACCCGATTAAGTTCTTAATTAAGCCACTGGTGTGCAATACTCTAGTACCGATTAGATGTCTTAAATTAAGCCACTGTTTGCAATACCTGCTAGTACCGATTAAGATGACCTAATTAAGCCATCTTGGTTGTGCCAATACCTGCTAGTATACCGATTAAGATGCTAATTAAGCCAGCTGTTGGTGCATACCTTGCTAGTACGATTAAGATGGCCTAATTAAGCACTGGTTGTGCAATACCTGCTAGTACCGGATTAAGATGCTAATAAGCCCCTGGTTGTGCTAATACCTGCTAGTACGTGATTAAGATGCCGTAAACTGAAGCCACTGGTTGTGCAATACCTGCTAGTACCGATTAAGATGCCTATCTAACCACTTGGTTTGCATACCTGGCTAGTACCGATTAAGATGCCTAATAAGCCAACTGGTTGATGCAATACTGCTAGTACCGATTAAGATGCTCAATTAAGCCAACTGGTGTGCAATGACCTGCTAGTACCGATTAAGATGTGAATTATGGTTGTGCAATGACCTCCTGACATAAGGTGCTAAGTTAAGCCACTGGTGTGCACTTATAGATTAGTCCTCAATTAGAGCCACGGTGTGCAATTACACTGCTAGTACCGATAAGTATTTAGCCACTTTGCATATCTAGTACCATTGTGATAATTAAAGCCGAACTGGTTGTGCAATACCTGCTAGTACCGATGCTACAGCTGCAATCAGGAACGACAGAACGACGGCAGGACCGGCCGTATCCTTAGCAACTTGACCAGCCACCACATAAATACCAGCTCCTAGCGTACTGCCGATGCCTACAAAAGAAATCATAAAGTGTATGTCCTGGTATATAGTACGAAGAGTGGGTCAGCTTAACACTACACATTTCAAATTACTTACTTTGCTCCTGTTACACTATGTCATATTGTAAATATGGCAGCTGATCTCATATGTAAATTTATAAATAATTATCTTTTGGTGTAGTTCTTGATATGTAGGAAAATTAAGTGATGAACAAAAGCGCATCACACAAATTTTCCTAGAATGCTAGCAAACTTAAGAGATACAGAGCTCATAATTGAATATTCCTTGTTCTTTTAAAAACTATGCTCAGTTTGACCCTCAATCTTATGACATGAACATCTACTTTCTAGGGGCAACCACTATGCCAAGTTTGGTATCTGTCAAGCAAAGGATTCTGTAGACATTGAGAACACTATTATATTCTATGCCCAGAATATTGAATTTGAGCTCAAAAAATGAAAACCAATAGGAATCATCTTAATAATAGATGAAATGTGAACCATACATATTCCCATATAAAACTTTGATACCCCTATTATGGTCCCCTCTACTCCCAAGGGGTCATGATTTGAACAAACTTGAATCTGCACTAACTGCATTATGCTTTCATATTAATATGACCAATCATGATGGCCCTGCTGTTCTTGAGAAGAAGATTTTTTCCTATATGTTTCCATGTAAAACATTGATTCCCTATTGTAGCTCCATCCTACCCCCCCAGGGGCCATGATTCAAACAGGATTGAATCTACACTATCTGGGAATGCTTGCATCCCCCCTTTTAAAATGAAAATACTAAAACCTCTCTGCTTTTGGGAAGCTTCTCCTCCTGGAACCCCCACCTGGGCCCGTCCTGGACCCGTTAAAGCGTCCCAAGATGCAATGAAAATGCTAAAACCTCTCAGTTTCCATGGGGGACTTTCCCCCTGGACCCCTAACCAGGGCCAGCCCTGACCAGGTATGGGCCTAAAGTGGCCCCCAGACCCCTCGTTTTATTTTGTGCAACCCCCAGTTGAAATTCCTGGTTATGTCTCTGGCTTTCTTGTTAAAATTCAATACATGCCAACAAATGATCAAATTACCTATAAGCAATTATCTCTTTAACCTTCATGATATTTAGGTAAAAGAGATCATAATCCAGTGTACAATATATATCAATATTACCAAGTGCTGTCAGATCTAATGTGGTCAGGCATCTTGCTAACTTGGTCTCCGATAAGCCGGATGGGTCCACAAATTTCTTTCGAACGAGTTTTTTTAAGAAACTTGTCATATCTTCATAAAGTCCAACCTACTTGATGTGTCTTCGGCTGTTAAGAAGAAACCGATTAAAATCAATCAAACAGTACAATTCTTCTTTATCATCAATCACTTTTTGTCACAAATAAAACACCTCCATCATGTCCATTCAAATACACTATCAATAAAATGCAAAGAAAATGTTTCCTGTCACAATAAAGTTATATCCTGTTGGCATTTACAGCACAGGAGCTCTATAATCTGACTTTACATGAGAAAAGTTTTAATCCAAAATGATACTGGCCGGGAGGAAAAAAACTGCAACTGGCTGTGACCTGAAAGTCAACATACATTATGTGACCAAATATCAACGCATGATAAAGATAGCACATTACACAATATGTCAGTGCGTTATACTCTAGAGATAACAAAGTTATCCATCAAACTTAAGATAGTCATTAGCTATAGATAGGGGTCATATATAATTCTCAGTAATTGCGAAAGTCATATACCCCCATCTAACAGGCACACAGAAAGAGAAAGAAGTATATATGATAAAGGCCTTCTTTGAGATTTCAAATTGACATATAATTTTGTCACACGTTAGCTATAATGTGACAAAGTTATGATGATATTTCACAAGAATTTTGCACTGATATCATACTTCTGAAGAAACCAGATTTTTACATTACTAATGATGTGTCTTTGAAAAATATCTATTACATGGCAACATGAAGTTCGCTTTTATTTAGCCACAGGGGAAATAATGGTAAATAAATGATGCCCCCCCATCCCCCCCCCCCCCCCCCCCCCCCCCCCCCCCCCCCCCCCCCCCCCCCCCCAACTCCAAAAGAAAAAAAATTAAAGAATTAATATGATGTAATATCTTAAGATAACTAGCATTTTTCTAAGAACAGCACATATCAAAAAGTTGTGAATACCACCATCATCAAAATACAGTAAGTTGTGCTTCAGAACATAGCAAGTCATCATTAGGGGCTCATACTACATGCATTTGTATACTCTTTTATAGGACATACTTGTTACAAAGGACAATAATATTCAAATTTGATAAATAGTAGTTCATCTGGAAGCTTGAACACAGCAAGTTTCATAGCATTATCGCAAAGCTCTGAAAACATAGTGAAACTGACTGACCAAATGAAAGCCAATCAGTATAGGGTACTTATAATAAACCCAGTATATATACATGTATATAAAAAGAGATTTACTTCCACGTGAAGGTGTGTACACCTCTTAATTGTTACTGCACGTCATGAGACCTACATACCGGGTACCGGTATATAGGGAATAATTAAGGTGGAGAAATAAATTAAACAAGAAAAACATTACCTATTGAAATGTATTCACAATCAATCAGCTTAGTTAGAAATTTGAAACTTCCACTTGCTGCATGTAGTATACATAAACTAGCAGGAAACTTTTCTCAAGTTTATATACAATATATCACCCAATCAACATTTTCAAATCACACATTTTTCAATGGGTTTTATCAATAAGGACTGCATACTTTAGAACCCCTAAGCTTGACACTATTGCTGATGCAATGATGAAAACAATGGGGGTGTTATCATGAGAGGAAGTTGTACATTTTAACAAGCAATCCCCTCTCTTTCTGTATGTGTTTTGTGCAGGAGAGAGAGAGAGAGAGAGAGGACGACGATGAGAGAGAGAGAGAGAGAGAGAGAGTCTGGATTGATCTTCTAAACTATATATTTTTATCTATTCAAGTCATTTAGCTGTTCCCAAAACTACTAAAATGTTAGGTAACATACTTGTTTAACTAATCTTTTAATTGATATGTTCTTTTAATTGTAATATTATTTTCTTACTTCATTTTTCTTCAAACTTTTCTGTCCAGAGGCATTCTCATAAACTTATCAAGGGAATAAGATTATTTTTTGTATTTTAGGATGATAGTATACCATAGTGCCATAAATGAGTAAACTTTCACATTTTACATATTGAGACTCTTAATTAAATATGAAAGAATGGAATGGTATTCATATAATTAATAGAAGTGCATAAAAATTTTTTACTATGAAAATGCTGATGCACACAAGCATTGGTGCATTTTTTTTTTTTTTTTTTTTTTTACAATGTGCAATTTTGGAATACCTAAAAGTTCTTCAACTTTTGTTGAAATCTTTTGAAAAATTATACTAAACGTGCATCTCAAGACTACTTCAGTAGTGGATCCAGAAGGAGGTGGGGGGGGGGGTTCTGGTGGAAACCCCCTTTCATCAGAAAATTTTGTTAAAAGGTAAAAATAATGCATTTTCACAGTAGACCCCTCCCCCCTTGAAAACCAAATTAATGGTAAAACCCCTCATTCCAATAGCTCTTGGATCTGCTCTTGTGTTTAATGTTTGACAGAAAGCCTGGCAGCATGTGTGCTTGATTTTGATTGGATAATTGTGAAACAAGAGGCCCATGGGCCACATCACTCGCATGAGTCTACTTGGCCCTGCTGTCATTCAGCTATTGCGATTTTTAAAACATTCTTTGCAATCTTTATATATTTATTCCTTATATGAAAATTTTTGACCCCATATACTGTAGATTCCTTATTTTACGTGAGATGAGTCTAACATATCAAATCGCGAGAATGTAAATTCACGATTGTTGTGTTAATGAAGAGTGTTTACATGTATTTTAGTACCAGAAAATTAAAAGCGAAAAATTTTATTTAGCGATCGATGCTCCTCGCGAAATTACGCGATAATAAATTACTCACATATTATAATTAGGAATTTACAGTAGTGGCCCCATACGGTCACAATATAAGTAAACCACTATACAATGCCACAAGATTAACAACAGGCTCATGATACCACACTGACCCTACTTCTTGGGGCCCCTGAATTGAACTCGTGTAAATTTACAAGATCTGTAAATCCTTGCATACTCAGTATGACTACGGTAATCGTGGCCCTGCAGTCCTTGTTGTTGATCAAGATTTCCAAAAAATTATCAGATAAATCCCCATGTAAACATCGATCCCCTATAGTGGCCCCACCCTACCCCTGGGGCTTATGATTTGTACACTATGCAATGAAGCTTTCAACTTTTCTGGCCCAGTGGTTCTTGAAAAGATTTTTAAACCCCGCCCTATTTTTTTTTATTTTCTTGATTTTCTCCGCTTTGGAGAGAGCGTGGCCCATATCTGAACAAATTCTCAAGGATGATTTGTGCCACATTTGTTTGAAATTGGCCCATTGGTCCTGAGAATAGAATTTGAAGTAATTCTTAATTTATCTCCACTTCAAAAAGGGCACAAAAAGGGCATGGCACTTCTTTACCCAGGCATGCTTTTTAACAATTTTGATGAATGCTATAATCCGTGGTTCTTGAGAAGAATTAAAAAATGTTGAATGTTTTTCTTCTCTCATAAATAAAGATATAAAAACAGATCACCAACACATCATGAGAATGCAATTTCCAATTTATTTGCATTCTCATGATGTGTTGGTGATCTGTTTTTATATCTTTAAGTGTTACTTTGGATACAGACCCTATTGAATACCACGTGGTATCCACTCATGAGAATCAACCGATATTTTAACCTCAGGGTGTTGGTCTCCAGTTTTTAACTTTGTATTCTCTCATAAATGATGGAAATATTGTCTAAGTTCATTGTTTTTCTTTCCATTTGACACTAAAATAGCTATTATGCCTTTAGAATGGAATAAACAAAATACACTGTACTTGAATCACACACTTGCATTGTTATTTATTTGTATTTTTCATAAAAACGGGTTATGTTGTAGGTATCTATATATGAACCCTTTACTGATGAGCATGACCAGCACATGCAAGCATTAAGCTCAATTCTGATTGGGTCATACTCTTACATCCACAGATCACCTATTTCCCCTGGGTTTTATCAATATAGACTGAACTCTTTAGACTGTCCAAGCTCAATACTACTTCTGATGTAATTACAATGAAAGAAATAAATTATCATGAGAGAAAGACATACATTCAACAAACAGCAGATATAGTGACTCTTTTGTGTTATTGATATCAGTATATTGTTGTGGTTTGTGTTCAATCAGTACTGTTGTACATAAGTTACAATCTAAAGTAGCATTATGCCCTTCAACTTGATGCCTTTCATCAAGATGCCTTTCATCCTCCCCCTCCCCAAGAATAAATCTTTTCATTGCTAAGTTAACAAGAAATCTGTGACCCAATGCTCACTAGTGATACTGTTCAGTGCCGTTTTATCACCCGAGCCGTTTTAAAACGGCCCCGGTGCCGTTTCAACACCATCACGTGGTGTCGAAACGGTGTTGCCGTTTTAAAACCAATCATATTTCAGATGAGTAATAAATCGGCCCGGTGCCACAACAAATACCCCCGCTATAAGCTTATTTTAAAAAACTGTCAATTTTCCAGGGTCACTTCGGCAAACAGGAAGTATTTGTCCGATGAATCTGAAAATGCATCCCACGATACACCATACCTATATAAAGCTTCATGCAAAATATCAGTGCCTGTGATACATAGTTGCTGAGAATTATGTTACGAAAAAGGTTGTATATGGGTACTATACATAAAAATTCTAAGTACTCGGCAAACAGGAAATATATGTCCGATAAATCTGAAAATGCATCCCACATACATCATACCTGTTATAAAGCTTCATGCAAAATATCAGTAGCCTGTGATACATAGTTGCTGAGAAATATGTGACGAAAAATGTTGTATAGGGAACTATATTTGAAAATTCTAAGTCCTCGGCAAACAGGAAATATAAGTCCGATAAATCTGAAAATGCATCCCACGATACATCATACCTATATATAAAGCTTCATGCAAAATATCAGTAGCCTGTGATGTATAGTTGCTGAGAATTATGTGACGAAAAGGTGGGACTGAATGACGGACAAGGGTGAAACAGTATACCCCCCTCTCCTTCGAGCGGGGTATAAAAACAATAATGTGTATGTCACTCTTTGAGGATGGAAATAAGCTATGTGGCTTTCATGGCTAACCGTTGGTATAGGCATACACACTATACTTCTAATATCAGTTTTCTATTTTACCTTATGTATAACTGCACACAAAGTGTTTTGTGTAGATATTTCACAAGATCTCTTGTTTTAAATGTCTGTCTGTGATATTTTTGTATATTTGCCTATTCCTGTATAACTAAACAAACAAATATACATGAATTATTTTTTAACTTGCTATTTTTGCACACACTCTAACTCCACTTTTCACTGAAATTTTTTCATATCTACAAGTATGATACAAGTACATCTCGAGACTCCTTTCAGTTAGATAAGATAACAAACACAAGTACCCTATAAAATGGTAATTTTAAAATATACCCTCGAGAAGGTTACCGGTATATGGGAATTTTATTATAGTTGAGGTTTTCTTGTTTGTGACAATGATTAGCTAAAATGTACAAAGGAAAAAAAATGCCAATAGTTGTTAGAACTTGGCAGACATCACTATGCCTAAATACATCCTGTAAAAAAAAACTGATGAAAAACAAATTAATGCTAGCATTATAGGGATGTTTAATATTTTCTAATAAACACAATTTTAAAAGACAGGTGAAATCAAGAGATTCCGGACGGCGGACCTCCGTCATGGTTACATTAAAGTCTTCTGGATCCATGATCCGGTTCTGGATCACCACCGAAATTTCATGGGCGCTTCCTTAGACCAATTAAGACACATCTGTGTACCAATTTTCAAAGTGATCTGACCATTAGTTTTTGTATGAAGTAACAACAAATAAGCAAGTATATAACCTCCTTAGGATGTAGCCATGTTAGCAGAATTGTACTTAAGGTAGTATCAACCACCATAAAACTGTAACATACCTGCTTTTTGCATTGAATAATTTTAACAAAATGTTCTAGCTTAAAAATTGTTGCATGAGGTAGACAGACAAAGAGTTCTGTGGGAAAATATACCCACCCCCCCCAATTAACTAAATTCAACAAGTAAATGATTCAAATATGAAATAAAATTAGAAAAATTTTGAGAATGAAAATCCTTGCAGTATGTACATCTTCAAGTTGTTTACAAAGGCCCTAGTTTTAAACTATGAGAGGAGTTAAATAATATTTCCTTAAAACTGAATATCAGTTCAACAGCGTGTCATTTCCTCAATTGTTTAAAAAATCAAAATCCTTTCCACATGCACACCTTCAATACCAATACAAACACTCTAATAAAAGAAGGTCCCTATTAGACAAACAACCCATGTTCTCTCTATGTAATATTTCCTCTAAACTGAATTTTATAAAAAAAAAAAAATTAAAATAAATTGAAGAATATCAAAATCCTTGTCACTTGCATATTTTCAATACACATACAGGCACTCTGAAAATACGAAGACCCATACTTGAAAATTGTGGGAGGAGTTAGACTAATCAAATTTCAAATAAAGGGACAAAACTCCTGCGAAAGGTTAAAGAGATATAATTTGTTTTTATCAAAAGCAATGTCTCCCCTACTCTTCAAATTGAAAGTGCCCCTTCCCTCTATGGTATAGAGGAGAAAGCATGAGCAGCAATATAAGCATTATAAACGGTACTTTGTGTGAGGAAAAAGATGGAAAAAAATATTCAAATTTTATGTGACAAATATTATTGTTGTATACGATACAAAATAATGACTGTTCTGCTGAAGTACCAGTAGGAAAGTGAACATACCCACCCTTGAACATGAAAAATGCTATAAAATCCTCTTCTTTGATCCATTGTAAATTGTAAGAAAATATCAGATCTCTGGTCAGAACATAGTGAACACCATGAGATGATAGGTTTTGAGTTTTAGTGTTCACAAAAATTGCATGTTGATGGACAGAAGGATAAATGGACAGATGGACAAAGTGAAAACTATAGGAAGTTGCATTATCAATCAGGGCCTAATAATTGGATCTCCTGTCCTGACAATGGTGCATCTACAATGGCAATAAAGTGTTGTACAAAGTTTCAAATTTATCCAATAAGCCAATTTTACATCCTCCATCATCCTTTTAGATTCTTATACTTGACGAAAAATATAGATCCTACTGTCCTAACAATATGCTCATCTACAAATAGCGATAAGCATTGTACAAAGTTTCAAGCCTATCCAGTTTAGCCATATAAGGAGGAATGCATTCAAAAGATTTTACGACAGAGAGACGGACAGACAAGTACCAAAACAATATGCCTCCCCCTGGAAGAGTACACATAAGAAAATATTCAGCAATTTTGTGATATGTGACAGAAACCCAAACAAATTAATGTAAGAACTTATATGTGGAAGAAAACCCCAAACAGATTAATATTATGTGGCAGGAAAACCCAACAGATTTAACTTATGGGCAGAAAACCCCAAACAGATTATAACTTTATGTGGCGAAAACCCAAACAGATTATAACTTATGTGGCAGAAAACCAACAGATTATATCTTATGTGACAGAAAAACCAAAACAGATTATACTTATGTGGCAGAAAACCCAAACAGATTATAACTTATGTGGCGAGAAAACCCAAACAGATTATAACTATGTGGCAGAAAACCCAAACAGATTAATAACTTAGAGAATTTATATCTGTATTTTAATGAGACTCTTAACAGAAATGGCATGGTAAAAATCATGATCAGTACCTGCCCTGCATGTGAACTCAATTTTGACGAGATATTAATAAACTCCTTTTCAATTAATCATTTTGGAAATTATATTGTAGTATATTATTAAGACTCTTAACGGATGGGCATGGTCCAATTACTGACTAGCACGTGCCTGCACGTTTGATTAATTTTGATTGGATGATACTTAACTTGTATTGCTCTTGTAAAATGAAGGAAATGGAGAGAAAATCATACTGTCTGTAATACTCTCGCATATAATGCCTATGAATGATTCAATTCAAATTACTGTAAACAAATAGCACCATGTGGAAGATGTTTGGGAATCTGTAATGGTCCACAGTATGACTTTTATGGGCCTCTTTGTTAGCATATCTTGAATCTTTGCATTCTACGGGAATTGCCCTGCAAAAATATCTCTGAACTATGGTGTATGATCATTCAGTGCTACTGTAGATTATATGGAAAGTCGAAGCCCCACTCTTTCTGTAATCTAAAGCAATTTATATGAAGTAAACTGGAAATATGCAACCTGTTATCATTGGATGTACTTTCTTCAATATAGTGAGTTCTTATGGTATGGAGGAAGGCTACTAGACGGGGTAATTTATTAGATATCTACATACAACATGGATTGATATTGTTCCTTAATAATCACATTCAACATGATCGACTATTTGAGAGTATCTTTAAACATATGTTTTCAATGCTTATCCATAGGCTAAGAATCAACCTCAAGGTTATGGATCCAGATATATATGGTATGATGTTATTATTATTCATGTTATCTGCACTCACACACATTGCGACGAATTGAATTTGAAACCTACATTTGTGTTGTTGGGTCGGTCATTTTCTCTATTTGAGAAACGTATTAACGAATTGCAAGTAATTACGAATTAAAGGCCTTACAACTATTTTCTTGCTATCTAGTGGCATGGTAATCGTACGCGTTTAATGTGATATGGTAACTAAAATGTTTCAAGATATTTGTATTTCCGTTCAGTAGTCTGTACAGGTTCCATGTTATACCAAAAGATTTGATTATATTTTTAAACAAATCCAATAAATAGACGAATAGCTTAAAATCACATAAATGGTCTAATTTTACCAAAGTCCACATTAAAGTTAAAAACAAATTAGATGAAAATTTACTGTGCAGAACTTAGTTGTGGTCCCAAACAGTTATATATGTTTATTGGCATAGATGTATACTAATTGTTATGTGAACTAATTAGTCGACATTGTTTTTACTAGTGTAATAATGATGATCTTTACATAGTGATATAGTCTGTGTAACTTAACATATTATTTAAAGACACTTTTCCATTGAATGAGGGTCTAGTTTTCGACAATAAGAATATGAGTCTGTCTACTTAATTTCTGTGTTCGGGAGAGCTACACTGAATCCTGGGAGTGGTAATTGCACAATGAGTGGGCCTCAATGGTGGCTAACTGGAGTAGTGCTGCTGTGGCATTTTATCTTTTTTTATATGTACTCCATCCATAGATTACTAATATTGACTGAGCTTATATAATATCACTATTCAGCAATGTTCATATACATAACTATCATAAGATGTCTTCACTTGAATTATCTCGTAGCAATTTATGAGAGGTTTAAAATGATTTAACGAGAGCTACATAACAAATAGATTTTAACAGGTCAACTATATGCATGGTTAACGGAGATTGGTATTTCTTACATCGCTCCATCGTTTTGACATTATTATGAATGTTATTAGTACTTTGTCTTCCATAGTATATTAGAGAGGGTAGAATTCTCTGTAACACCCTGAAAAAAAAATAATTATGAATAAATTATTTTCAATTGTCGGTTTTGAGGAAGAGCAAATATTTGGTGATTTTGGTTGAAGAATTATAGTATTATTGGAAAAAGAACTCTCTACATAGTCAGCATCTTTTGGTCGATGATTTTGTCTGAGATTATAAAGTCTGCTCCAAGATGTAACTCATTAGTTATATTCTACAAATTTTCTGTTTTAAAAACTATTTTGGAGCCGGAAGTATTTTTTTGTCACGACCCATCAAGATCCCTCCTTAAAGTAAATATTTGAGGGGTATTATCGGACTATTCGAAGTCTAGTAATACATCCGCTTATCCATTTTTTGTGACATTTTTATTCTTGTCTAAACAATAAGCTTCTAACTCTAAAGTAGAATTTTGCCAGGAGTTTAATTGAAGCATTGCATGAAGTAAATATCTGTTTTGAGGTACGATATAATCAAAACTCGACGCAGTAATTTAATGCTTATTTTCTTTAAAACTATTCTTCTTATTGAACCTCTTCGGGCCATATTGTTTGTACTTTCTGGGTCCGTTCTGTCGGTATCTTTGCATCTTTCCCTTATATGGCTCACTGCTGGCTTGATTGTAACCCTGTTCTCGCTCTTTAGCTGACTAATTGTGGAAGTGCTTAATTTTTGTCACCAGTTTCGACCTAAGGGATGATGGAGGAGTAATTGGCTGTATTGGCTTTGAAACTTGTAACAATTATGCCATTTGAGTGCGCATTGTCGGAGAAGTCCAATTATTAGGGCTTGCATGATAGATGCATGTCTATAGTTTCCTTGTCATCTGTCATTATCTCTGT
>CAJDSM010000137.1:0-16074 GCA_903981925.1 Ostrea lurida
AGTGGCGATAATTTGAGAGTTAACTGTATATGTATGTATATTGGTTTTGATGTTGAACTGAGTGAATACACTAAAACAACACACTACATTATACCCCCCCCCTTCCCCGGTACATGTTTATTAGTTATTGATGAAGCATTGGTGAACATATAAAACATTTTCATCATAGACAAATGTACACATGATAAGGAAATACATTGTATATACATCAAATAGAACTATGTTTCTGGTACATGTACTTAAAATAATTTCGTCCGTGGTATCGATCAGATTGAAAACCTAAATGAAAAATGTTGTAAGACGATCACAAAATAGACTTTTGTGAACTCGAAGAGTGCGGAGATTTGATTGATGTGTCGCGCCACTTCATGGCCAAACGAGGTAAAAACACGTGTTGTATCTGCCGTGCAACTTGACAACAAGGTGACCCAAAACATGATATTTTGTCACGATGAATTCATGTACATGTATCGGCAGGGATGGACACGATTACTGAAAAATGTAATCGATTAATGATTGATTACTAGGAGGTATTTTACATAATCGATTATCAATCGACTTCAGTCATTTTTATTCTGTAATCAATTACAATATAGCTTCAATTACAGATTACTGTCAATTACTTGAACAACAAAAATTAATGATTAGAATCGATTACTCGTTTACAATTACCCCATGCCTGGTTGTAGGATTTTCTTGAATTCGGGATTTCTATCGTCGTCATTGTAGAAAAAATGTGTACACAATGTATATTTGATTGATTGATTATTTATTGTTTACGTCCCACCGAGAATATTTCACTCATATGGAGAAGTCATCATTGCGGTGAAGGCCTATGCTCGGCACTCAGGGCCTTTGAGCAGGGAGGGGTCTTTTTCGTGCCACACTTTTGTGACACGGGACCTCGGTTTTTCCGGTCTCATCCGAATGACCGCCCCATTTAGTCGCCTCTTACGACACGCAAGGGGATGCTAAGGACCTATTCTAACCCGGATCCCCACGGGTATGATTAATTTGAGATGATTGGAACGAAGTAAAAGGACAAAGGCACTTCTTCGGAGAATTTTGAGTTGGACACGGTCACCGATCGTGATTAAGAACTAGATATTATAAACTAATCATGTAGATATGAAATTTTACAGTAAAAATAATGGGCTAGATTTTCTTTGTAATCTATTGACGAATGAACAACTGCTTGTGTGCTTTCATTTCAGAGGTTTAAACACGCATCTAACATTATGACCTTTGACCTTTTGTATACATGTATTTATCCAACTGATTACCAAAAATGTATCATTTCATGCTAATATGATGATAACCCATAAGTGTACCAAAATGTATACATTTACATGTAAATATGATAACCATAAGTTCGTAATTCAAGACATCGACGGTTTTTTAAAATCTTAAATTACATAAGCTACAAAACCCCGTATTGTTCAAAGTGGAGTCGAGACGTCGATGTTGTCGGAGACATTTGACGTGGGTGAAACAAATATCTCCTTATTTTTTAAACACCCTTGAAGGCAACTAGGTATTAATGCATGATGCGTTTCAAGTTTCTGTTTTGCGTGATAATATTTTTCTGACTCTTCAAAGATTCTTTTAACTTCTTTCTTATTGTCATCGTTTAGAATCTCCTTACCAGACGTGAAGAAAATTGACAATAAATAGGGAGATCCAAAAATCAAACCATATTTCGTTAACTCAGCAAATTCTAACATATCCATATTTTTTCCTTTAGTGAGTGCCTCTATTGTAAGAAAGATATAAGTCGTAACAACAATGAATTTGGACACTGCAAAATAGATTTTTGTTTTTAAGAAAACAAGGTTCCCCAATATATGATTAAATAAATGTTGCTCTATACAATTTTCTCCGTATTTTTCTTTGTTGAGTGCACTCACATGGGTAAGTATGGTCGTTAACAAAGACATTACCTCATTATAATAATATATCAGATAAGCAACGACTGACACCACAATCATAGAGTATTTAAAAATATACTCTCTGACTGGCAAGAGAATGAAGAGTGTGACGGTCAGTGTTCGAAGCAGAAACAGAAAAGAAGAAATGACAGGTCTGAAACTTAGAATTGTTAAAATGAGAAGCAAGAATGCACTTAAAATTTTAGCGCATTTTCGACGACATAAAGCCTTCATGAAATGATGGATCGAAAATGGTATTATTGGCAGAGAGCATAAGAGTAATTGAAGTACAAATTCGGTTAATGCTAGTAGAAAGAAAAGAAACGAAGCACATTTGAAATCCAAACGATTTGTCTTTCTTGTGGAGCGAGTGATCGTTACATTTTGCGACCTTTTCAGCCTCACTGCTTTATGTCGATGTGGAATTCTGGAAAATTTGATGCAACGGCAACAAGCAAGGATCTGAACTTGATTACTCATGTATCGAAGCAAGTCCAACAAGATACCCATTCTTGACATTAATTTGTCACAAACAGTTGTTGCTTGAACATCCTGGTATCCAAGAGAGGGAGAGAAGATTCTATAGCCATCCTTTGATATACTGTAATGATGAAAAATGAACAAAACGACACCAATCAGGGATCCAAACACAGCGTAGACCCAGTCACAGAGAAGAATGGCGTCGTCATTCATACTTATACTGTTGCACATTGGTTCACTTGCACGAACTATGTTTTTATAGTTGTTTTTTTATAATTTATATATACCCGTGGGGGTCCGGGTTAGAATAGACCTCCAGCATCCCCTTGCGTGTCGTAAGAGGCGACTGAATGGGGCGGTCATTCGGATGAGACCGGAAAAACCGAGGCCCCGTGTCACAGCAGGTGTGGCACGAAAAAGATCCCTCCCTGCTCAAAGGCCCTGAGTGCCGAGCATAGGCCTAAATTTTGCAGCCCTTCACCGGCAAATGGTGACGTCTCCATACGAGTGAAATATTCTCGAGTGGGACGTAAAACAGTAAATAATCAATCAATCAATATAATTTCTATACTCTTTGTCAGCAAGGACTTTTCTTCCTATCGTTCTATACACCGAGACCGGAAGCAATAACAAGATGTACAGCACTGTTAAACATCTGAAAGATGGCAAATTTATGACACGCGTGAACACTGATCTTGAAATTGAATATTTTTGCTTGCAAGATGCATGAAAACGCACATATCACATAGACATTTGTAGGGAGTTATCTGTGCATGGAACACTTTTTTAAAAATCTGTGCACACCGTACGGTCTTTCGTGTGGAAAATAATAACAGGTACATTTTGATCTGCAGGTAATATTACGTCGATGATTTTCAGCATCAGTGACGATTTCTTGTTCATCAGAACTACAATCATTGTTCTGTTCTCTAAATTCCCCATCTTTCTTAAATTGAACATATGCATTGTCTGTTTCGTGTACTTTATGAATTTCAATCAGTTTAAAAAGCCATACACATTCCAAAGCGAGCAAGAAACACATCAACGGCGCCAAAACCGATTGCTTTCTTTTTTCTGTTTATAGTTGGTTTACTTTTCACCCGTGGGGGTCCGGGTTAGAATAGGTCCCCAGCATCCCCTTGCGTGTCGTAAGAGGCGACTGAATGGGGCGGTCATTCCGAAGAGACCGGAAAAAACCG
Organism: Ostrea lurida; assembly: GCA_903981925.1. NCBI lineage: Eukaryota > Metazoa > Mollusca > Bivalvia > Ostreida > Ostreidae > Ostrea > Ostrea lurida. Next base: position 3,608 of record CAJDSM010000137.1, read on the forward strand.
AGGTCCCGTGTCACAGCAGGTGTGGCACGAAAAAGATCCCTCCCTGCTCAAAGGCCCTGAGTGCCGAGCATAGGCCTAAATTTTGCAGCCCTTCACCGGTAATGGTGACGTCTCTGTATGAGTGAAATATTCTCGAGTGGGACGTAAAACAACAAATAATCAATCAATCAAACGTATACTTTTCAAGTTAGGTTCAGCACAGAACATGTCATATCCAACCCATATCGTGGTGAGATAATACAATGTGTCTTTGTAATCCTGTTCATCGAATTTCAATGTACAAAACATGAAATCGGATGAAAGATGCTCACATCAATTGCATAGTTATCCCCGAATCTGCAGGTTGTGTTTTCATCCTTTATCCTAAAAGAAGGTAAATTGACATTCGCCTCTTCATCGAGTAACTCAAGCATATTAAGGTAGTTCCATACTTTTAAAAAAGTTCTGTTTACCCTATATTTTCCTCTCTTTAATAGCTAAAACAACTTATATACTAACAAAAAAGACCATGTAAGACATACCTTACCGTGCATTTTAACACACAATTCGATATGGAGTACACACACCTTTTTTTTTTCAAAAATCACAATTTAGCACACACAAGTATGATCTCAAATTTTATTAATTGGCAAGCACCAAAACATATCATACTTGATGATATAATAATAATGCAATGTATCTTTGTTTTTTTTTTAAATAAAAATTGCAGATATTTAACCGCGAGAATGTTATTTTTTCTGAAAAATGTACTTTCGACTTGGGAAGAAAAAACTGAAAATGTTCGATAAACGGAATTAAAAAAAAATTGAGCTGTTTACATACCATTTTTTGAAAAGAATTATTTAGAGTTGTATCTTAGGGTCACACAATTTTGTTTGATCTAAATTACCCATGTAGGTTTTTCAAAATAACAATTTTAACAAGTATACCCCTTAATGACAATTTCAACTTTTAACAAGAAATTGTTAGAAAAGCTTTAAAATAGGAAGATCTCCCAAGAAGATATATTATTACAATCATGCTGATAAAATAAAGGTAACATGCATTGAAAATATTGATTATCTGGTCTTGACATGCAAATAAAATACAGAAATACTGCAAGAAGGGGGTGGGGGTAAAAATTGTTTCCTGACAGTTTTCAAAGGCCACTGACACATGTACAAATAGTCATATACAGAACGGTTAAGTCTAAATATATTAACTATATAAAGGCGATGCAATGCAAGTAGAAATCATTTACATATAAAATACAGATTCTGAAATACTGCAAGAACGGGGTTGGGGGTTGTTGTTAAGTGTGACTATGATTACGTTTGATACTTTGTTACTTCGCCATTTTATATCTAACTTTTTTTTCTTTACATTTTTTCAAAGGCCACTGATAGATGTACAAATAGTCATATACAGATCATTAAACTCTAAATATATACTAATTATATAAAGGCAATGTAATATGCTCAAAACAGAAGCTGGTTATTGTGCGGTTTTTTAAAACTGGTACCAGTGACGTCTCATTATGAGTGAAATATTCTTGAGAGTGATGTTAAACAATACACAATCAATCACAACTTTATTTTCTGTGAAATCTTGCTTACATGCGATGGCAAAAGTTTCACCGGAAATAGTAGGTCGCACTCTAAAATTAAAACCGGAGGCGAAAAACTACCGATTGACCTTAAATGTCAAAAGATCAAAATCGACAACTGGAATGATATGAAGCAGATAGTCGTCCTTCCTTAAGTATTTCCACTCCAGCATTCTGTTTCTTAAAAAAGGAGATATCGCATCCGGCATATGCTCTGGTGGTGCAATGTGCAAGTTCAACAGAAACGTTTGATTTCTCATCAATTCCGTCATTGTAGTCCGAGTTTCCTCTTCAGTCTTCCTATCAAGATACTGCAGTGTTAGCCGAAAAATACAGATGTCAAAATAACTATTTCTTCTTGTCTCAACTGATTTCTTATGTGAGGGTTGTGTTGGATAGTTTTCATTTGAAGAATGGTTTCTGCTGGAAAGTGATCGTCTTACTTTTACCTGCGATTGAGATTCTAAAAGTTCGGTTTTGCCGTGAGGTAACCTTGCACAGAAAATGGCTAGCCCAGCAATCATCAAAATGAAAATCCGCACAGACAGCTTGTTCAGCTGCAGATTCATATTCTGGGGTACAAAATGAAATAACTCAGTAATATATTTCACAAATTTTCATAACATAATATAGACAAATATAACGAACAGTGATCAATCTCGCGAGTCCTCAATATAATACTATATGTAGTACAAAACAATAGGTGGGCAAACACGGATTTCTGGACACATCATAGATGGGATCAGTTGTCTTGGAGGAGTAAGCATCCCCTATATCTATTGACCGGTCAAACCCGCCATGAGTCCATAGTCTTGATCAGGTAAACATAGTAATCCATAGACCAATAAATATATGAAAACAGCTTAACAATTGCTATAAAACATCCAAACAGCATTTGACCCAATGGCAGATTGTATGGACAAACTAGATCTTTATAACGACCATAGAATTTGCGAAATGCTGCCTTTAAACGTGACTGTTGAAACTCCTGCAACAACTTGTTTGTAAGTAGCCTGCCTCAATTCAAAAACCAAGATGTAAAGTAAATGAAACTAATAGAAATATAGAATGTTCAGTAACTACTTACAAATGGGACTTGCTGTTTTTCTTTAATTTCGTACTTTCACGCAGTCTTCCTAATGGTCGTTTTCCTATCTTCGTCTTCTTCGTGTAATTTGTCACAATTGTCACTGCAGTGTATTTCATATGCACTGTGCACATTCCTTTTGAAACCCGATTTCAAACTTCACTACTCTACATACATAGACTAACTTATATATCTTGTTGGTGTCTTATTTCGGTAAGAAGATGGTGTATAGCGCATAAAATCTCGGCACATTTGTCATTCAACTTTCGGTGCTCATCATTTCACAATACCTTTGCAAGATTGACATACTTTATGGGGGTGTTTGTTTGTGCAGTGTTCCTTCTGAATACCAAGTAAAGTGTCAAAAGGATATTCAGATTCAGATTAATGCTGAAAACCAATTAAGGTGTTTTGCTCAAGCTTTGCTGCTAGTGTACATAGTTTTGATTATTATCGGGCACTCCTTGTTTAGTACTGATTTGAATAATTTAAAAGTCTTAATTATTCGAATTTTCACCGCTTTATTTTAGAGTATAAGAAATATCCTGAAATGTATTTCACAAGTGGAACAATTTTTTTCTATTGCGAAGTACGAGGTAAAGTATGTAATTGAAATACTGTTGTTTCCCTATCGGTTCGACCCATCGCTTGATTGATTGCGCGAAAGTATGCGTAAGGCTTCTCATATACATACATGTATACTATCGTTGATATTTAACAGCAAAACACTTCGCTAGATCGATTTTTTAAAACCATGCTGTCAATCAGTGAGTAAGATTTGCAACTAGATCAAGCGAAGTGGCATTCTAATATTTTATCGATAGTAGATTTCAATAGCTGACCAGATTTTATATTCTTACGAGGCAGAATTCATTCAAAAGCTTCTACATGAGAAGACAACTCAACTCTATGACAAACGGGACGATTTCAGTATATCCTTCTAATAGCAACATTTCATCCTCACCTACATCTGGAGTGTATGTCTCTCAATTCATTCGATACACAAGAGCTTGTGCTGCCTATGATAAGTTTTTGAATCGAATCAGGCTATTACAAAGATGTTGTTGCAGGGATTTCAAAAGTCGCAAATTCTATTGTCGTTATATGATCTAGTTTGCCAGTATGGTCTCCCATTGGGTCAAAAGATGTCTGACCTGTTTCATAGCAATCGTTAAGCCGTCCTTTAAACACTAATTTGGACTATGGATTACTTCGTTTACCTGATTAAGACAATGGGCTCACTGTGGATGTGACCGGTCGACAAGGAATGTTTACTCCTAGACACTGATCCCACCTATGGTGTATCCAGGGTCCGTGTTTGCTTAACACTTGTTTTGTATTCAAGTGGTGACGAGATAGATTACTGTTTGTTATTTTCCCTTTTCATTCAAAGTTCGGTGTCACCTAGTGATGATTTTGAGTACTGTACTTAAATATTTGTTGAATTTCACAATAGATAGATAGAGAAAAATGTGGCAAAGCACATAATTATTCTAGTAATCAAAACTACGATAAATTGAAGATCAGCTCGTGTGTTCGGCGATTTAGTTAATCTCTGTGGCGTATTCAATCAAAGTATTAAATGTACATAACGTTATTTTTGGATTTTAGATCAACCAATCAAATCAAATACCGAAATCTTGGTAAACCTCGTTCTGACGTTACAAACGTTATCGCGTGTCTTTACCAGACCCTCGGATTACGGAGATAGCTGAACGTCTGGTTGCACGAGACTATATAACAGATAAAAATGTTGTTATCTCGGGGGTTGTACCGCACAATACCAAGTGAAGGATACTTTACGACATTGTTTTATTAACTGGATACGATATCATTAAGACTTTTTTCAAAATATTTAATAAAATTACCGTGAGATACTCTGTTCACATACAGAGTCTTTCGTGTCTGTTTCGTGCTTGGATATTTTATTGAACATAGCCATTAACGGCAAACTTGACGTGTGCTTCATAGCAATACGTCGTTTCCTGGATATCGGAACTCTTACGCATGGAGGTAGAAAGATGTTACCCGGTCATGTGACAATTACGTAATTTAGGGCATGTTTTGATTGCAATAGTAATAAATTGTACGAATTGTCATCTTTGTACCTCAAAATTCTGGCAAAATTCCACTCACAATATACAGATATACAATGTCACCAAATTCACCATTTTGGTAAGTGATTCGGGTTTTTGATCTCTCGGATTTTTATGGCATTTCGCCGGATTCAACAGTTCTGTCAACAGAGGACTCGGAATACGTTTCATCCGCCTCCACTTTTTAAAGATCAATTTCAGCTGTATACCTTGTCTTATTAGCGTTATCTACTTCTATTTGTTGTTGACACTCCCTTTTAGTTTAATTATTTTTTAAACTCGTGTACCTCTTGTTGTTATAACAGGGCGCACCATTTTGAACAAAACATGCCCTAAATGACGTCATGTAAGAATGAAAGTCATGTGACACAAAATGACGAATTGAATCCGGAAGACGTGTATATGTATTAAGCGCGTATTTTATACACTGATTTGACTACGAGTTACTCCGTTTACCTGATCGAGACAACTGGCTCACGGCAGATGTGGCCGGTTAATAAGGCACCTGATCCCACCTCTGGTGTATCCAGGGGTCCATGTTTGCCCAACTCTTGTTTTGTATTCTATTTGGGACTTACGAGATTGAACACTGTTCGATATAGCTGCCTTTATTTACTTTAAACAATATTTTATTCACAAAATATGTGAATGGGATCGGGCAGCAGGCATTGCCTATGTTAGCCCTCTCCCTTTATCTTTGCTTTTATATATGTACATATATCAACATCCTTTGTAGGTATGTTTACTTATGTGTTGGTGTACTTGATCCACATCTCCATTTCTACTAGGCTAGTGGATATTAATCGAAATTAGAAGAAAATGTCAGTGCAGTTCGCTTTCTCTAAAGTAAACATGTAAAAACTGCTCTATATTTGTCTGAATTGAATCCTGCTTATATCAAATAACCTTCAAACAAAATAAAGGCTTCCTTTTTTAAAAAAAGTTAATTTAAAAAAAAAATGCTAAAACTTGAAAAGTGTTTTTCTAAACTTGCACGATATTGCCATTGATGGAAAAGTTTAACATATCCAATAAGAGTTCTGTATCGGTCTATACCTCAAAATGCCTGATATCTTGAAAATGTAATTTGTTTTGTTTCTGAGGAGGATAGAAAATGAAGTTGGCAGCTATTTTTAACCAGTGTATTAAGACTTATTAACACAGATACGAGAGGTGAATTAAAATTGAAATTTAGAAAAACAGTTAACAGTTAAAGGTAATCACCAGTTGAAAAAGGGTCGTGGTGTATTTTACGTTATTAGGGCCCCGCATGAAATGCGGTGCCCTAATATAGCTAAAATCACATTGGTCCGTCGTCCGTCTGTCAACATTTTAGTTGTGACGCGATAACTCAAAAAGTTTTGATCGTACAGTTTTGAAACTTTGCACAATTGTACTCTACCATAAAGAGCAGAAGTGTATTAATTCTGGGTTCCGTCCGCTCGTCCGTTTGTCTGTCCGTCAACATTTTCGTTTGATGCATAACTGAAGTTGTGATGCGATAATCAAAAAGTTTTTACGGTACAGTTTTGAAACTTTGCACATTTTGTACTCTACAATAAGAGGCAGAAGTGTATAGATTCTGGGTTCCGTCCGCCCGTCGTTAGTCTGTCCGTCAACATTTCGTCTTGATGCCATAACTGAAGTTGTGATGCGATAACTCAAGAAGTTTAATCGTACAGTTTTGAAACTTTGCACAATTGTACTCTACAATAAGAGGCACAAGTGTATACATTCTGGGTTCAAGCACTTCATACAGATGTCACTTTCCTTTGATAGCCTCGGCGGGGCCTTGCTGACCGTGTTCAGTTTTCTAGCTTTTACGTTACTACGGTTTGTTCCATTAACAAGCTTAACCCTAAAATAATGCAACTCTTATTTTGTACTTAATGTACCAACTTAATTGTGGTTTGAGTGAATAAATTGAATTGAAATTGAATTGAGCTCCAATTCCTCACTAGACCCGTGGGGATCCGGGTTAGAATAACGTTTGATACTTTGTTACTTCGCCATTTTATATCTAACTTTTTTTTCTTTACATTTTTTCAAAGCCACTGAAGATTGTACAAATAGTCATATACAGATCATTAATACTCTAAATATATACTAATTATATAAAGGCAATATAATATGCTCAAAAGAAGCTGGTTATTGTGCGGTTTTTTAAAATCTGGTACCAGTGACGTTCTCATTATGAGTGAAATATTCTTGAGAGTGATGTTAAACAATACACAATCAATCACAACTTATATTTTCTGTGAAATCTTGCTTACATGCGATGGCAAAGTTTCACCGGAAATAGTAGGTCGCACTCTAAAATTAAAACCGGAGGCGAAAAACTACCGATTGTACCTTAAATGTCAAAGATCAAAATCGACAACTGGAATGATATGAAGCAGATAGTCGTCCTTCCTTAAGTATTCCACTCCAGCATTCTGTTTCTTAAAAAAGGAGATATCGCATCCGGCATAATGCTCTGGTGGTGCAATGTGCAAGTTCAACGAGAACGTTTGATTTCTCATCAATTCCGTCATTGTAGTCCGAGTTTTCCTCTTCAGTCTTCCTATCAAGATACTGCAGTGTTAGCCGAAAATACAGATGTCAAAATAACTATTTCTCTTGTCTCAACTGATTTCTTATGTGAGGGTTGTGTTGGATAGTTTTCATTTGAAGAATGGTTTCTTGCTGGAAAGTGATCGTCTTACTTTTACCTGCGATTGAGATTCTAAAAGTTCGGTTTTGCCGTGAGGTAACCTTGACAGAAAATGGCTAGCCCAGCAATCATCAAAATGAAAATCCGCACAGAACAGCTTGTTCAGCTGCAGATTCATATTCTGGGGTACAAAATATGAAATAACTCAGTAATATATTTCACAAATTTTCATAACATAATATAGACAAATAAACAACAGTGATCAATCTCGCGAGTCCTTCAATATAATACTATATGTAGTACAAAACAATAGGTGGGCAAACACGGGAGTTCTGGACACATCATAGATGGGACAGTTGTCTTGGAGGAGTAAGCATCCCCTATATCTATTGAACCGGTCAAACCCGCATGAGTCCATAGTCTTGATCAGGTAAACATAGTAATCCATAGACCAATAAATATATGGAAAACAGCTTAACAATTGCATAAAACATCCAAACAGCATTTGACCCAATGGCAGTTGTAATGGACAAACTAGATCTTTATAACGACCATAGAATTTGCGAAATGCTGCCTTTAAACGTGACTGTTGAAAACTCCTGCAACAACTTTTGTGTAAGTAGCCTGCCTCAATTCAAAAACCAAGATGTAAAGAAATGAAACTAATAGAAATATAGAATGTCAGTAACTACTTCAAATGGGACTTGCTGTTTTTCTTTAATTTCGTACTTTCACGCAGTCTTCCTAATGGTTCGTTTTCCTATCTTCGTCTTCTTCGTGTAATTTGTCACAATTGTCACGACAGTGTATTTCATATCACTGTGCACATTCTTTTTGAAACCGCGATTTCAACTTCACTACTCTACATACATAGACTAACTATATATCTTGTGTTGTGTCTTATTTCGGTAAAGAAGAATGGTGTATAGCGCATAAAATCTCGGCACATTTGTCATTCAACTTTCGGTGCTCATCAATTTCACAATACCTTTGCAAGATTGACATACTTTATGGGGGTGTTTGTTGTGCAGTGTTCCTTCTGAATACCAAGTAAAGTGTCAAAAGGATATTCAGATTCAGATTAATGCTGAAAACCAATTAAGGTGTTTTGGCTCAAGCTTTGCTGCTAGTGTACATAAGTTTTGATTATATATCGGGCACTCCTTGTTTAGTACTGATTGAATAATTTAAAAGTCTTATATTATTCGAATTTTCACCGCTTTATTTTAGAGTATAAGAAATATCCTGAAATGTATTCACAAAGTGGAACAATTTTTTTCTATTGCGAAGTACGAGGTAAAGTATGTAAATTGAAATACTGTTGTTCCCTATCGGTTCGACCCATCGCTTGATTGATTGCGCGAAAAGTATGCGTAAGGCTTCTCATATACATACATGTAACTATCGTTGATATTTAACAGCAAAAACACTTCGCTAGATCGATTTTTTTAAAACCATGCTGTCAATCAGGTGAGTAAGATTTTGCAACTAGATCAAGCGAAGTGGCATTCTAATATTTTATCGATAGTAGATTTCAATAGCTGACCAGATTTTATATTCTTACGAGGCAGAATTCATTCAAAAGCTTCTACATGGAAGACAACTCAACTCTATGACAAACGGGACGATTTCAGTATATCCTCTATAGCAACATTTCATCCTCACCTACATCTGGAGTGTATGTCTCTCAATTCATTCGATACACAAGAGCTTGTGCTGCCTATGATAAGTTTTGAAATCGAATCAGGCTATTACAAAGATGTTGTTTGCAGGGATGTTCCAAAAGTCGCAAATTCTATTGTCGTATATGATCTAGTTTGCCAGTATGGTCTCCCATGGGTCAAAAGATGTCTGACTGTTTCATAGCAATCGTTAAGCCGTCCTTTAAAACACTAATTGGACTATGGATTACATTCGTTTACCTGATTAAGACAATGGGCTCATGTGGATGTGAACCGGTCGACAAGGAATGTTTACTCCTAGACACTGATCCCACCTATGGTGTATCCAGGGTCCGTGTTTGCTTAACACTTGTTTTGTATTCAAGTGGTGACGAGATAGATTACTGTTTGTTATTTTCCCTTTTCATTCAAAGTTCGGTGTCACCTAGTGATGATTTTGAGTACTGTACTTAAATATTTGTTGAATTTCACAATAGATAGATAGAGAAAAATGTGGCAAAGCACATAATTATTCTAGTAAATCAAAACTACGATAATTGAAGATCAGCTCGTGTGTTCGGCGATTTAAGTTAATCTCTGTGGCGTATTCAATCAAAGTATTAAATGTACATAACGTTATTTTTGGATTTAGATCAACCATTCAAATCAAATACCGAAATCTTGGTAAACTCGTTCTGACGTTACAAACGTTATCGCGTGTTTTACCAGACCCTCGGATTACGGAGATAGCTGAAAGTCTGGTTAGCACGAGACTATATAACAGATAAAAAAGGTTGTTATCTCGGGGGTTGTACCGCACAATACCAAGTGAAGGATACTTTACGACATGTTTATTATTAACTGGATATCGATATCATTAAGACTTTTTTTCAAAATATTTAATAAAATTACCGTGAGATTACTCTGTTCACATACAGAGTCTTCGTGTCTGTTTCGTGCTTGGATATTTTATTGAACATAGCCATTAACGGCAAACTTGGACGTGTGCTTCATAGCAATACGTCGTTTCCTGGATATCGGAACTCTACGCATGGAGGTAGAAAGATGTTACCCGGTCATGTGGACAATTACGTAATTTAGGGCATGTTTTGATTGCAATAGTAATAAATTGTTAACGAATTGTCATCTTTTGTACCTCCAAAATTCTGGCAAAATTCCACTCACAATATTACAATATACAATGTCACCAAATTCACCATTTTGGTATGAATTCGGGTTTTTCATCCTCTTCGGATTTTCTATGGCATTTCGCCGGATTCAACAGTTCTGTCAACAGAGACTCGGAATACGTTTCCGCCTCCACTTTTTAAAGATCAATTTCAGCTGTATCACCTTGTCTTATTAGCGTTATCCTACTTCTATTTGTTGTTGACACTCCCTTTTAAGTTTAATTATTTTTTAAACTCGTGTACTGCCTTGGTTGTTATAACAGGGCGCCACCATTTGAACAAACAATGCCCTAAATGACGTCATGTAAGAATGAAAGTCATGTGACACCAAAATGACGAAATTGAGATCCCTGGAAACGAACGTAATTGTTAAGGCGTATTTATATACACTGATTTGACTACGAGTTTACTCCGTTACCTGATCGAGACAACTGGCTCACGGCAGATTGGCGGGTTAATAAGGCACCTGATCCCACCTCTGTGTATCCAGGGGTCCATGTTTGCCCAACTCTTGTTTTGTATTCTATTTGGGACTTACGAGATTGAACACTGTTCGATATAGCTGGCCTTTATTTACTTTAAACAATATTTTATTCACAAAATATGTGAATGGGATCGGGCAGCAGGCATTGCCTATGTTAGCCCTCTCCCTTTATTCTTTGCTTTTATATATGTACATATATCAACATCCTTTGTGAGGTATGTTTACTTATGTGTTGGTGTAACTTGATCCACATCTCCATTTCTACTAGGCTAGTGGATATTAATCGAAATTAGAAGAAAATGTCAGTGCAGTTCGCTTTCTCTAAAGTAAACATGTAAAAACTGCTCTATATTTGTCTGAATTGAATCCTGCTTATATCAAATAACCTTCAAACAAATAAAGGCTCCTTTTTTTAAAAAAAGTTAATTTAAAAAAAAATGCTAAAACTTGAAAAGTGTTTTTCTAAACTTGCACGATATTGCCATTGATGGAAAAGTTTAACATATCCAATAAGAGTTCTGTATCGGTCTATACCTCAAAATGCCTGATATCTTGAAAATGTAATTTGTTTTGTTTCTGAGGAGGATAGAAAATGAAGTTGGCAGCTATTTTAACCAGTGTATTAAGACTTATTAACACAGATACGAGAAGGTGAATTAAAATTGAAATTTAGAAAAACATTAACAGTTAAAGGTAATCACCAGTTGAAAAAGGGTCGTGGTGTATTTTTACTTATTAGGGCCCCGCATGAAATGCGGGTGCCCTATAGTAATCACATTGGTCCGTCCGTCCGTCTGTCAACATTTTAGTTGTGCGCGATAACTCAAAAAGTTTTGATCGTACAGGTTTTGAAACTTTGCACAATTGTACTCTACCATAAGAGCAGAAGTGTATTAATTCTGGGTTCCGTCCGCCGTCCGTTTTTCTGTCCGTCAACATTTCGTCTTTGATGCATAACTGAAGTCTGTGATGCGATAACTCAAAAAGTTTTTACGGTACAGGTTTTGAAACTTTGTCACATTTGTACTCTACAATAAGAGGCAGAAGTGTATAGATTCTGGGTTCCGTCCGCCCGCCGTAGTCTGTCCGTCAACATTTTCGTTTGATGCCATAAACTGAAGTTGTATGCGGATAAGCTCAAGAGTGGTTTAATGTACAGGTTTTGAAACTTTGCACAATTGTACTCTACAATAAGAGGCACAAGTGTATACATTCTGGTTCACAGCACCTTCATACAGATGTTCACTTTCCTTTGATAGCCCTCGGCGGGGCCTTGCTGACCGTGTCAGTTTTCTTAGTTTTACGTTTACTACGGTTTGTTCCATTAACAAGCTTAACCCTAAAATAATGCAATCTTCTTTGTACTAAATGTACCAACTTAATTGGTTTGAGTGAATATAATTGAATTGAATTGAATTGAGCTCCAATTCCTCACTAGACCCGTGGGGATCCGGGTTAGAATAGGTCCCCAGCATCCCCTTGCGTGTCGTAAGAGGCGACTGAATGGGGCGGTCATTCGGATGAGACGAAAAAACCGAGGCCCCGTGTCACAGCAGGCGTGGCACGTTAAAGATCCCTCCCTGCTTCAAAGGCCCTGAGTGCCGAGCATAGGCCTAAATTTTGTAGCCCTTCACCGGCAATGGTGGCGTCCCCATATGAGTGAAATATTCTCTGGTGGGACGTAAAGCAATACATAATCAATCAATAATCA
>CAJDSM010000138.1:1479-47258 GCA_903981925.1 Ostrea lurida
GATCAGACATTAAATAACTGTATAATAATAAATTCAATGTTTATTTGGAAGTTGAAATGAAATTCATGCCGTAATTAATGCTGTAATAAACTTAAGCCCTCCATGGCTGGCACTTAGCGCTCATCGCTTTTCAAAGTCAGTAAAGGCGCCATAATCTTAACTTAGCAGGCCATTGTATTAGTGTGAGATCCGCCTCTTTAAATACCACCATGTGACCCGGAAGCAGCCAGGTTTATTTTGAGGAAGTGAAACTCGTGTTCTGCTAAGGGGAAAGCTAAGGAGTATCAATCAGAGGGAGAATTTCTTGTAGCATCTCTCTCTCTCTGCATTTTATCCACAGCGAAAATCACAGCTATGGCAAGTAATGAACTCGCTCAAAAACTAAACAGGCGGAATGAAATTAACGAGGGGGGTGAATCAGCTGAGCTGCCCTCTATGAATGTGTGGAACCCGTACACCGAATTTAAAGAGTTTAGTCGCAAACAGATCCAGGATTTCCAGAAGACATTTAACAAGTGAGTAATTTATCTGTGACGTGAAACACCTGTCAAACTTATTCCGGAAGTAATTAATTTGTTTTTTATTTTGTTTAGAGCCTAGTTTGAATAACAAAAATATTAATTACAATCACTGGCTAAGTGGATCGCTTACACCGCCTACATCAGATGTGCATGTACATAGGATATCCTGTATGAGTGTGTGTCTCTTAATATAGAGTGCTCTATAGTATGATCGAGCAATATTAAATGCAATGCATTGCATATATTGTGTTGTAGATTTTTTACTTCCTGTATCCCGAGCCTGTATCAATCATCTACTGATCTAGTGAACAAATTGATTCAAGCTATCTAACATCTTTTAAATCTTGGATTGTCTTTCCAAGCAAGATTGGTGAAAATTTTAATTAAGTTTAAAAACAAGGTAACTTAAACCCTACTTTTTTTTTTTTAATTTGTGACAATTTAATGCTGTCCGAGTGTCGAGTAGAATAAAATCAAATTGTTACCCGTTACCTTTCTTCTGCGTGGCTAAGGGCACATAAAGCCTCCTCAGACTGTCTCCACTCTGTTCTGTCGGCTGCAGAAGCCCTTGCTCCCCCCACGTTCTCCATCCTCCGATGTTCCGCTCTTTCTCTACCGTTCGTTTTGGTCGCCCTTTCTTTCCTTTGCCTTCTGGTGCCCACATCATTGCTACATTACAGTCACTCGCTGCATCTTGTCTCAGGGTATGTCCAATAAACTCCCATCTTCTTCTCTTGACTTCTTCACTCAGTGGTCCTATATCTAACTACACTTTGGAGCATCTCTTCTGTAGTAGTGTGTTCTTGCCATCTTATTCTCAGGATGCGTCTTAAGCATTTGTATAGGAAGGCGTTGATCACTTTATCATCCCTCCTCTATTCATCTTCCAGGTTCTGGCATCCATATAGTAGTACCGGTACTACTAGTGTCTTTTTTTTTTTTTTTTTTTTTTTTTATTTTTTATTTTTTTTGTTCACATATATCAGATATATAGTAGTTCAATATATACAAAAAGAAAAAAGCATCTAAATATATGGGAGATTTGAAATAATAAGAAAGACAGAGTAGAGTATAAGAAAGACAGAGTAGGAGAAGTAGTTTAAGAAAACAATTGATCCACCTGTTCCACTACTAGTGTCTTGTATAGTTCTGATTTTGGTGTGTCGTCTGTTTTTGGTGCTCCATATCCGTTTCAGCCTGACAAAAGATGCTCTTGCTTTTGCTACTCTTTCTTCCATGTCTTGTACCCCTCCCCCTTCCTTTGATATAGTTGCACCAAGGTTTACAAACTTTTAAACATCTTCCAGTTCTTCATCATCAATTTTGATCTATTCCGCTTGATGAAATCAAATTGACCTAGATGTATGTGGGGAAACTCAGAAGTACATCCTATCTGAGAAATGAATGAGAAACTTTGAAAGCTTGTTAGTAGAAGATTGCTAGTTGATCTTACCATTGAATTATCCACAGTTTGTTGTTTATTAGAGTGCACGACAAATAATTTCACATTTATTTGTTTAATTGTTTTCAGAGGAGTAAAGTTACATTTTCCACTGAGAATATATAGATGTACATTGCAAATGATGCACACATCGTGTTAAAGTAAACCCAATAATAATTAAGTCAAGGCAAATACCCAAATACTTCATGCTCTCGACATCAGACAATATGCAAGAATTTGACAAGAAATTACTGATAAAAATGACATGCTACAGTCATTTAAGACTTTTAAAATATTACCCCAAGATGGAGGAAGCTTTTAAAATGCTGTTGATAAGGACCCCACATGCATAATTCTCCAAGATTCAGAATGCAAGATTAAAGTCTCTGTGAAGTTGTGCACCATGGATGGAATCCAGTGATATCTTACACTCTATAAAAGTGACAACCAACCTCTGTAGAGAGTCAAGGCCACCTGTTCCCTCTGGCAGAAGTTATACAAAGAACCATTGTATCAGAATCTGGAGGAATGGGGGATAATCCAAAAGCATGGAAAATGTCTCTTTGTTTCGATCTGACTTTGGTAATGATAGATTATTTTTCATGCCCTGAAACCAGTTACCTAGTTTACAGTTTGCCTGTGATGCTTCCATGGAGCCCATAACCTGGCCTTATCTACCTTGCCTTGCACTTTCATGTGATGGCCAATGGTGACTGTAAGATGTCCGTACAAAAGCCTTATACACTTTAATTTTGTACACTTTACTTTTCTCTCTGTTTGAATTCATAGCATTTATGTATCTGCACCAAACATTGTCACAAATTGTTATACCCTCCACTAGTGAAGCGTAAGTGTGTGTGTGTGTGTGGGGGGGGGTGTAGTGATCCTGTGTTCCATCTATTTGTCCATTCATTCATCTGTTCGTCCATCCATACCTTCCAATTGCTTCTCCTCTAAAACCTCCCAACAGAATTACATGATATGCCATTGTATATACCTCTTCTATTTGAAATTTTTATCTAAATGATTTTATACCTACAGGGGAGTGGCAGGTATCACTTAGTACATGTTTCACACAAAAGATCTTTTGCCCATGCCAAATCACTTGGTACACCCTAGTCCAAGCTTCATGGTTGGGTAACCAAACCATTGTATTTGCAATTATTAGATCAATGATTTATCAATAATTGGTAGGAATCAAGGACTGACGTCATGAGATGAATGCTTTCTGAACACAGTGTTCAGTCATTACATTTAATACCCCCCCCTCCCAAATAAAGCCAACAAAAAACTTTACCAACAGAAACAACAGATAGATATGCTGATAGACATATAAGATATCTCTCCTCATCTCTCTCTCTCTCTCTCTCTCTCTCTCTCTCTCTCTCTCTCTCTCTCTCTCTCTCTCTCTCTCTCTCTCTCTCTCTCTCATTCCTATGTATCCATTATGCCTCATCTAAATGCTTCATTGAAATAGATTAATGTGTACTCACCATCCAACATATCCACCCATCAGGCATATTCAATATACACAGGAATTTTGATATCATTCTACCAGCATATCTGATCTGTGTCTGTTGGAAGTCCGAACCCCCCCCCCCCCCCAAAAAAAAATTCCAATTTCATGATCCTTTTCAGAATTAATATCCAGAAAACATAGGAAATCCTTTCCATCTTGTCCGAAAATGTCCAAAAGAACAGTATTATTAAGGTGGCCCACTACATCTGGGAAAAGTTTCTCAAAACAGCACGATATGATTTAATTATGAAAGATATGATGATATATAATAATTATACATGCGAAAAAGGTGGAAAATATGAAATTTGAATTCAAAAAACATGATTTTCAAAAATTTCTCGCACTAAATATGAAACAAAAGTCCCTGGCGGATTCGAACTCGGGACCTGCGGTTTACCAAACCGATGCGTTACCTACTGAGCTATGAAGTTAGGACAATCATATTGATCGAAACAAACAATTCACAAGCTGTTTAAAATCGCCATCTTGTGACGTTGTGTTATAAAGAGTACAAGCTTTAGTGTAGTGGGCTACCTTAAGTTCTTAACATAAAAACATTTGAAAAGAAATGGCAGCCACTCGAAGACATGTAAGAATGTGTAGAAAAAATATCCTCATAATTTTTTAAATCTACTTAACTTTACACCCTCACCTGGCTCTGGAATACAGGTAAATTCCCCTGAGGGTCCCAATTAACAAACCCAACCAATACAAAATTGCACCAATCAATATAAATGCTGATGATTTTGATTGAAGGATAAATGAATGCAGAAGGGTAATAAAAAAATTAAACTGGCACCACAAAGAAGTTTAATTTCTCGTGTAAAACATGTACTAAGTATGTTGTTAAACTTTTCTCTCGCCACTCGATTTGGTCCCTCGCTTCGCTCGGCACCAAATCTCTTGGTACTCGAGAAAAGTTTACCAACATATACTTAGTGAGCTTTAATTGCTCACAGTATTTCTAGATTACAACTGCACTGCCACTGCATTCATGAGGATATGAATGTCATTTCAGTTTTATATAGAGATATTAATAAGCAAAAGCATTGTAAACATTTTAAATTAATGCTCTATGTATAATTGTACCAACAAATATTGAATATTGTAGATATGATGTAAGTAAGGACAAGTTTATCGACTTCAATGAGCTGAAGTTGATGATGGAGAAAATTGGAGCCCCTCAGACACACTTGTCATTGAAGGCCATGATAAAGGAAGTAGACGAAGACAATGATGACAAAATCGATTTCAGGGAAGTAAGTTCATGGAATCAAGCTTATTGTAAGACTTTAGACATTTTCCTGTTGTTTGGTTTATGTCCCTGTGAGTTTAAATTTCTTTCTTGTTTATATTTCTGAGTGATATTAAGAAGTACAGGATATTTTCCTTGTCTTCGAAGGCTTTTAAATTCTTTCAAGGCCAGCTGTCTTGATGTTTTTCCTTATACAAAGAAATCAGGTGCATAAGGTGTCAAGATTTCTGCAGATTTGAATCTGGGTGCATATAAGAATACAATAATGATGATAAAATTCCCCATACTCTTCTACATTAATATGATATAGTCATGGAGGGGGAAGGAGACATTTTTGGGATGACTTTGTCTTTTTATTGCCAATCCTGGACAGCGATTTTTTTAGGCCACAAATGCCACCGAGTAACTGGGTGGTTTCCCCTCCCAAAAATTGGGTATTTTTTTCCCAACCATACACCTTATTTTTTCCCAATTTCAAATGTAGAAAGAAATTGTAAACCAAAAGTCACCATATATAAGATTAATTTTTCTGACAAAGAGAAAATACGAGGGTTTTTTTTCATTCCAGTTTTATTCTCCAAACCCCTGCACATGCAAAAGGTTTTGTGATGAATGCATGGGTAATACAATGGAGGTAATCGATTATTTTATGCATTTTTTATAATTCAAATGCACTACAAATAATTTTTCCCAATTTGAGGAAAATGTCACTAATTTTCCCAATTCAAAGGGAGGGGTGGTAAGTTTTTAAAAAACAAAAAAAAAATCATTGCTGGGTCTTGGCTCCACAAATTCAAAACAAAGAAAATGTGTTTTTATGCTCCCCGAAAAATATTGGGGGAGTACATAATTGCCGATGTGTCTGTCCGTCCATCTGTCTGACATCTTCTAAAATTTATACAGAACCAAGGTCTTTCAAGGTCATTTTTTGAAGGCCAAGTTTACTCAGAACATATATCAACAGGGGTGGTTTTTTTTTTTTGGTTTTTTTTACATATAAGTTTCCATTTCCCAAACCTTTCATCATAGATTAATAATATTCATTGGGGCAGGGTATTTTAGGACCATGGTCATTTTCAAATTTTAACAGTTTTGAACAAGTATTGATCATAAGTAACAAGCAAATGGTTTTCAGACAAAGGTTACTTAAGATCATTATGAAAAGGTCAATGTCACTCAGAACATACATTGAAAAAGTTTCTTATTTCAACAATTTTTGAACATATACATGTATCATTCAAATAAATAATGAGCAAATGGCTTTAATTTCACTAAATTTCAGTCAAATGTGACTCAATGTCATTTTATAAAGGTCAAGGTCACTCAGAATATATACCTCGTATATGAAAATAAACCTTCATTATTCCCTCTTGCCGAGGCGATATAGCATCGCTGCCGTGCGGATGATGGTCCTGTGTGTCCGGAACCGTTGTGAACAAGATAGAAGCAAGGGCATTCATCAGAGAATCAGCAAAAATCTTCTCAACTTTGCCATCGGAGAAGAGGATCGAACCCTATGATTTTCAAGATCAAAGGTCACAGGTTTCTATTGACTTAAATCTCCTTGTGAACAAGATAGAGGACACGTACAGCATTCATCAGAAAATCATCAAACCTTACCATAAAGGTTGCCCAATGGAAGAGAGTAATGAACCTATTGATTTTCAGGTCACAAGGTCAAGTCACTATGGTTATTGACTAAAATTCTTGTCGAACAAGATAGAGGGATAGAGCATCATCAGAGAATCATCAAAACCTTCCAGCAAATTCCCATTGGAGAGAGGATGAACCTATTGATTTTCAAGGTTAAGGGTCAAAGGTCAAGTTCACTATGGATTATTGAACTAAAAATTCTTGTTGAACAAGATAGAGGAACACAGCATTCATCAGAGAATCTCAAAACCTTCCACAAATGTGCCCATGGAGAGAGGATGAAACCTACTTGATTTTCAAGTTCAAAGGTCAAAATATCAAAGACTATTGGCTTAAAATTCTTGTGAACAAGATAGAGGAACACAGGCTTCATCAGAGGAACTTCAAACCTTCCACAAATGTTGGCCCATGAGAGAGAGATGAAACCTATTGCAATTTTCAAGTTCAAAGTCAAAACTCAAAATGACTATGTGGCTTAAATTCCTTGTGAACAAATAGAGGACACAGCATATCTCAGAGAATCATCAAACCTTCCACATATGTTGCCCATGGAGAGAGAATGAATCCTATCAATTTTCAAGGTCAAAGGTCAAGGTCACAATGGATTATTGACAAAAATTCTTGTGAACAAGATAGAGGACACAGCATTCATCAGAGAATCATCAAACCTTTCACATAAGTTGCCCATGGAGAGAGTAATCCCTATTGAATTTCAAAGTCAAAGGTCAAGGTCACAATGAATTATTGACAAAAATTCTTGTGAACAAGATAGAGGACACAGCATTCATCAGAGAATCATCAAACCTTCCACAAATGTTGCCCATGGAGAGAGGATGAATCCTATTGATTTTCAAGGTTAGGGGTCAAGGTCACAATGGATTATTGACAAAAATTCTTGTGAACAAGATAGAGGACACAGCATTCATCAGAGAATCATCAAACCTTTCACATAAGTTGCCCATGGAGAGAGTAAACCCTTTTGATTTTCAAGGTCAAAGGTCGCTATTGACTACTGTTTAAAAATCTTCTTTACGAGGGGATGCTACGCTTGTGTTGCCTTGTTTTAACAGTATTTTAACAGTTATTGAACTTTTTGGTCCAAGATCTCTCAAGGTCATTTTTGAAAGGTCAAGATCTTTCAGAAGATATACAAATGACTAATAGGCAAAGGACACTCAAGGTAATTTTGTAAAGGCAGAGATCACTCAACATTTTACCTTATGTATTAAAAACCCTTTATTTCAACAGTTATTGATCATTAAGTAAGTCATTTGCCAGATGAAGTTCATATCTATGTATTTCATTGACTAGATGCAGTTCTACTGATAGTCTTGTTCCTTAGCAATTTAGACCTTAAAACTGTAAAAAGGATTACTTTAATTGTTGTTAATCTTTGCTTTTGAAAATCAAATGATTAAAAAAAGTTAGAAGAGGTCCATGCAGCTATGAATAGAGTTATTCAGCAAAGTTAATATCAGTACTGTACATTTCCTTCTTCCGGGTATGAAACATGACTTCACAGAAATTTTTTTTGTTATTTTTTTTTTTTTTTGGTTATTTTTTTTTTTTTTTTTGTTATTTTTTATTTTTTATTTTTTTTTTTTTTTAAACAACAAAATATGTTGAAAGTAGAGGAATCGTCAGTGGAATTTTAAATGTCTGATATGGTCCAAATGAATCCACCGTCACAGTTTTCAAGTAAAAATATGTAAAGTGACACAAATGATAATTGTGAAAATAGCATATTCATTAATTCTATTTTTGTGCACTTACACATGTGTGTTATAAGATAGAATTTATCTGACTTAGCAGTGTTTAGTAGGACAGATTTTTATAATCAATAGTACTTCATTCTTTTATACACTTCTCTGAAAAAGTGATCATATTCAGGGCTCAACATTAACTTAACTTTTCACTTGTCCATTGGACAAACTGGCACCAAATGTTACTTGTCCAAATGTATATTTTACTTGTCCGAATCTGAACAAAACAAGGTTTATTGTTAACTGAAATAGTAATAGTAATATCCAAGTTTAAAGCTTTATTTAATAATCAAAACAGAACGTTGATGTAAAGCCAAACTTATCTGGTCCATAATTAACTTTGGTTAGTTCTCATGAGTATGAAGACCAGTTTGTATCATAGTTTTAGTGTTTCATACTTGAAAAGTGCTGCGGTTTATGAATAATAAGTACAAGGTTTAAAAGTTGCTTGTCCGATCGGACAAGTGCATTTAGAGATTGAGACTTGTCTGAACTGGATACGGACAATCGGACAAGTATTAATGTTGAGCCCTGATATTGATCTCTTGGTTAATATGATATCAATATCTATAAATTCTAATTTTCAAGTGTCCTGAATTGCTACACAGGTGAGAGTGTTAGTTTCACTCTAGTCTCACAGATACTGTGTGACATTATTGCAGTTCAATTCTCTATCAAAGTGAGTGTATTGTCAAGACTCTTGTTGAAAGAACATTACCTCATTACAACTACCATTAGGTACATAAAATACAGAATGTGGGTATAATGTAAATATTTCACTACATTCAACTGACTCCATCTTTGCTAGCCAAGTGGGAAGCAAAGTGGACCGAAAACCATTGGCTAGCGATTATCTCAAACGGGAAGCACTTTACACAGGTTGTTTCAGAACAAGGACTTGTGTATTTTGATTTTTTAAATCGCTATAAATCATCTGCATGATATACAACAAAGTGTACAATTTATTTTTGATATTCTTGATTTACAAAATAAAAAAGCTGAGAAAATATAAGATGATTGGTAGTAATATTTATGTGGCAATTTTTCTGTTTCAGTTTCTGCTAATTTTTCGTAAAGCTCATGCGGGAGAATTAGAAGCAGGAAGTGGGCTAATGGACCTGTTTGAAAACATGACGGAAATCGATGTCGACAAAGAGGGTGTTAAAGGTGCCAAGAACTTCTTCCAAGCTAAAGTGAGTCTTAAAAATAAATCAAAGGTATTTCCTGTTCTTAACTTTTGAGAGGACGGACTTTAGTTGAGTGTCCTGCAATGCTTAATTACTGTAGATATTGGAAATGTGTCTAGGTCGTGCAGTGATTGTAATTTATGATCTACATCAGGCCATTTGGGAGGATAATCACTTAAAATGTGATACAAAATATAGAAAATAATATTCAGAAATATTTATATTGGGAAATGAGGAAGGATGTTATGCTGTAAATATCTTTTGAGATCTTCATATCGTACATATCACACACTTGATCACAATATTGTACTGTTATTGACTTATGGTGGGGTCTACGCATGACTATATGGACCAGGTTATCTAATAACGGACCAGGTCCATATATCATGAGGAGACTTCTTCAAAAGTCAATACTGTGGAATCATCATTGTTCGTGGGGGGCCAATGTTCATGGATTTTGTGGGTCACCCTTACCCACGAATTTACGTCCCCACGAACATGTTTTATTTTCCTTTTAATCTTTATAAATGTTATGTCGTTTGCATTAATTATCAATTACCCACGAAATTACGTCCCCATGAACCAGCAAAATTTTTGGCCCCCGCGAATTAAAATGATTCCACAGTAATTCCTTTAAATGACTCTAGAGGAATTTTAGCTGCTTTTCTGATCACATTTTGTCAAATCGCGACCTACATGCATCTGTAAACTTTGAACATTTAAACCAAATGCATATATATCTTAGTGAGCTTTGCTCACAGTACCTCTTGTTTATATTTTTGTTTCATTATTTGTTTTCATGTATTGTTGGGGCTAAAATCAGGGATGATCTTTTACAAAATGCATAAATATAGGGAAGGAGGGGATATTCTTCCTTAAAATCTTTTTAAAAAAAAAAAATTCGGAACAGCATGACCATATGCAGCATCCTCGTATTGTGTGGATTAATGTTTGGTAAAATCATAACCTCATGGGGCTAGTGGGGTTCTTATTATGGGGTCAAAATTTGTCATGGGATCAAAGAGGATAAAAATCTTCTGCAGAATAGCAGGGTCTATCTGTATCAAAAGTACCATGGCCCATGGGACCTCTTGTTTACATTGTAGTTGATACTAATTGAACTATTATAATTAGTAATATTTGGTGAAGTATCGGCATTGAATTTGAAATTTGACTTTTTGATATAATTATGTACATGCTTTACAACACACAGTTTGATGGGTTGATAAAAACCATCAGCAAATCTATGATTGGTCAAGATGGATATTGCATATAAATTTGTTAATACTGATGTATCTTATTGATGGTACACTTCAGAAAATATCATCTGGACCAATAAGAGGATATAAGAATTCCTGATTATTTGATAATTTGAATTGTAAATATTTTGAAGAATGCTGCAGTATGTGTTGTACATGGATCACAAATACTTTTATGTAATCATTAGTACATTGAATGTATTCAATGTAGATTGATATTTTGTATCCTTGATACACTTAAAGGATGCAAACAGGATAGACAATCTCAGTGATTGAACTTGTGACCTTTCAAGAAGTAGAATAAAGTCTCCCATTTAAAAAAACTCCCAAAGATTAAGAAAATTTTAGAATTATTTGAAACTCAAGCCCTCCAAATTTTTGGGAACCCTTGGTATATTACAATATAATATAATTACCATAACAAAGGGTACCCATATGTTCCGAGTGCCATTGTTTTGAATGATAAAGTAGTGTGAATGGAAAAATTACTGTTTCATATTACAATTACCTTCTTTATCTTCCATCAATAATCATGTAAATCAGAAGATTTGAATTGTGCTGGTGAAATTAAACTTGAAGAGTCGAACGGTCATTCATAAAAGTCAGTTTGGTTGTCAGAGAAAACCAGGTTTTTAAAAGAATTTCTCTATTCTTGCCAAATGTAAGGGTATATACAGGGTTAGAAATTATGGTTAGCCCACCCGACTGAGATGATCTATTTCTCAGACTACCAGGAACGAAATTTCATACAATTTAATAGCCCAGTGGGCAGGGGGCAGTCTAATTTAAACACCATATTATAACAGCAAATGTCACAAATAAGTTTTCGTAGTAAATACATTGGTGTAAAATACAATATATGTCACACAACTGATTTTGAAGTGAACTGGCAATGTTTGAGTGTTGTCAGTGTAGTGTCTGGCTCATAATTTGATCAAGATTTCTACCCAAAATGTATGCAAGCTTACATTTGCATCTAGGTAATGAGATTATATAGTACTGTTCACTGTACATAGTACTTCACAAATTGAACAATGCGTATACCACTTTCTGACTCCCACAGTGGTAGGTCTTGATGTTGTGTTTGATTTTCCCATGATCTTTCATTCTGTGCAGATTGAACAACAATCAGCAGGTAAAAAGTTTGAGGAGGAAATCAAACAAGAACAGGAGGAAAAGAGAAAGGAATTGGAGGAAAAGAAAGAGCGACAAAAGGCATTCAAGGAAAAGGCCAACTTCTTCAAGCAAGCAGCTAGTTAGAAAGATAGGTCTGGTTGGGTGTGGGTGACTGTTGTATATGTGATTGATTTTAAGCATTTCTCTCCAATTTTGTTACAGATCACGTTTTGCCTCAGTGTAATTGCATGCGTGTTTTGAAAATTCACACGATATTGGTTAATTGAAGGTTTTTGTTATGTTTCATTGAGTGCAAAAAAAGAAAGACAATTTGTTAGCTTACATTCTGTGGTCTTCCTTGGGATTTCTAAAGCCTGCACTAAGAAAATTGGCCATACATGTACTTTGTTGTGGCCTATTCATCTCAGGTATCTGCGAATATGTTGCAATGAAAATGTTGCAATGAATTGTTATATTATTCTATATGTGTTAGGTTCAATGTTGATAGAAATCTCTGTGCATGTTTACCGGAAGAATTTAAATCATAATGCAATTTTGTTACGTTGTTTAGTTTTTGTTATAGCTCTTGAGCTAAAAGCCCAAGTGAGTTTTTCTGATCAAAAAGTTTTCCACCGTCTGCTTATATTTTTAACTTCTTTTCCATAACCACAGGACTAGTGAAGGTCAAACTTGGCACAGAATATCCTTGGGTATAAAAGGGATGCAAGTTTGTCTAATATTTAGCCCCCCCCCCCCCTTCTTCAAAGAAGAGATATTCCTGGCCCATGGTGACTACAAGACCTAGAGTTTTACAGAAATGGTTTTGCGAGATGCAAGCTCTGTCATAGGTATTTCTCAGATTTGTTCAAATCATGGCATTTGGCTTNAATTTAAGTTTGTCTAATATTTAAACCCTCCCCCCCTTCTTCAAAGAAGAGATATTTCTGGCCAATGGTGACTACAAGACCTAGAGTTTTACATAAATAGTTTTGCAATATGCAAGCTCTGTCATAGGTATTGTCAGATTTGTTCAAATCATGGCATTTGGCTTTGATGTGGGGGCAGCAATAAAGGGCTTCATATTCATTTCTCATTGAACGTGAGCTTACTCAGGTGAGCTTTGTGGATGTGTTATTCCTAGTCTTGAAAGATTGTTTTTCCTTGTTAAATTCTGAATTTTAAATTATTTTTACATACAAAAGATCTGAATTGTACATTTAGAGGTAGTTTCTGCTTGTGTTTGAAGTTTTTTTTCTTGATGTAAAAGATCTGTTGAAACATACTGTCATAATACATGTACATAAACATTAGCAGTTGAACTGCACCATATATATGGGGTAATGTCTGCAGGCTTTTGTAGCAGATGCGGAAAACTGGCTAAAAATAAAAGGACCAAAATTTCTATTCATAAAAATGATACACTTGTTACACAAACATGCAGTACAAAATAAATTGTTGATATTTCAAACAAATTTTCTGAGGAAAATTTGCTGAATATTCAAAAAAAACCAAAATTACATGATAAAGAATATGTATTCTAGTCTTTAAAATTTATAGTCCAACTTCGATAAGTATTTGCATACTGAACAATATATTTTTAGTGTAAAATTTCAGATATGAATATTAATGATCTTGACCATTTGGGGGGGTGATAGATTTACATGTAACAAGTTTTGGATGTGTTATTTTACAAAATGATATGTTTCTTTAGAAACATAACTGTTATAGATCTGTAAAGGTATTACATAAACAAGCATGATTAAAAGCAACTTTCAGCCAGGAAAAAAATTATCCTGCTGCCATTAGCTTCTCCTTTTGTCTCCTCTTACTGTATATTCCTTACTTATGTACAGTAGTGAAATCATCATTCAGCATCCATTCTTGAAAACATGAAATCATAAGTGGCATATACATCCACTTTGCAAGAGAAGTTCCTTCGTAAATAATTTGAATATTAATTATTTGCGTATCTCAAGGAACCTATAGTAATCAAATGTTAAAGGTGTACCACTTATAAAAAGACTTCAAGCAATTCCTTTTAATTTTTTTTAACACATATAATCCAGGTCAAGGTGACAGGGTGACTAGCATAATAGACACTGCATGTGTGACGGTGCAATTAGTCTCTGTTTCTTTAGAGTACAAACGTAATAAATCAAATGGTGTTATACATTTATACGTGTTCACGACAACAATGTCTTACTCTGTAGTGTTCTACACACAGACTGTCAGGGCCAGTAGGGTACTATTTTCTTCCATTTAATAGTATAATTGTTTTTGGTATGTTTGTTGTTGTTTGCTATATAATACTTGATATGCTTATTCATTGTCTTTTTATTGATATCAGTAGCTTAGCTTTCTTGTTATTAAGCTTTTCTGATCAAATATCCGTCGTGCAGTTGCCTTGCACACTTTTTGACATATTCTCCATAGTCACTTGATCAATTTCAACCAAACTTGATCCAAACATGAATTCAGATTTGTATTCATTTTAAAATCTTTTATAGATCTATGTTAATGCAGGCTTAGTAGTCCAGTTTATATACATGCAAGTTTACCTCAAACTAGTTCCAAATTTTAGCATGGGTTAAGTCAATCATTACTTCCATTGAAAATCATACTTGGCAATTCCTAAATTCCACTGCATTGAAAGAGTGCAAGTGTTTGTCATGGTTATCAATTAAGTGCAATAATGAATAAGTTTGAAGTCATTGCTTAATACATGTATGTGCATTAATTTTGTGTAAGTTCTATAATTTACTTTGGTCTAGCAAATTCTTGTCGTAACTAAACTTGGCCATGAGTATTCAAAGTAAACAAGATTTACTTCTCTGTAAAAGCAGACTTATTACCAGTAAGTAACCAGCTGAGCAGTGTGGTATACTATATATCTTATTAGTGGGGGTGTGCAGTTCTGCACACAAAGGTCTCATTTTAATGAAGTGTTTGTATATCTCTTGTAACTATTGCTCTTCTGTATGTTTATATTTCTATCTAATTGTCTAAAATAAAATGTATGCAAACCTTGTGTCCTATTATTATTGAAGTAATGTGAGTATATTTATATTCCAACATGATTTTGCTAAGAAAAACTTTTAAAATTTGAAGATTTGGAATGACACCAGAATGCGACAAAAGCCAATAATGTTGACATCATGTAACAGGGATGGCATATCTGTGAGAATTTAACCTGGGATCACTGATAAAACATTCCAGTTCACTACCAGTTAAGCTACAAGCTTAATCCACCAGCTGGAACTAGTAGGAAAGCCATGTATCTTAATTAACACTCGTGTCTACCATCTCGCTCCCCTCAAAGAGAGAGAGGCGTCTGGACTCTCCTGGAGTAACCACCTGTAATGCAAATTTATGGGGACAATCACTCACCCACTAGAGATTAACTTGGTGCTGAATGTAACAGAGACTGGTTTATGTATCTACTGAGAATCAAACTCAAGACCTCTGGCACGACAGTCCAGTGCTCTTCAGGTTAAACCACTTGTAGGGTTAAGGCCATCTCTAAGCAAATCCGACCAAAATTGATTTTCAGTACCTTTTTATGAAATGCAATGTAGCAAATGGTAGTTTAGGTTTGACATTACAATTACCACACTTCTACTAGAGTTATGACCTTTCATATAAAATTTCAGAGGCTATAGGGACATAAATTGCTTTAGTAATACTCTTAAGAAAGTTTATACTCGTGTTTTGCATCATTTAGCTTCTGTCTCGCCTGGTTCCATTCCAATCTACATGTATGGCACTAAATCATTACATTGTTCATCAATTGCCTCTGGAAAGAAGCAATCAATAGCCCATTCTTAATTTGTGCAGCAATGGCTTGAAGTAAAGTAAATAAAATGCCAATTACAGATTCAGATGATCTCTGTAAGGTCTTGAAATCCTAGGGGGTAGGTAGCTATAGAGAACGCAACTGGGGATCATAGAAAAATCCATTTATGTAAAGGCAAAGATAACGAACAGTGATTAATTTCGTAAGTCCTAAATAGAATACAAAAACAAAGTTGGGCAAACACGGACCCCTGGACACACCAGTGGTGGGATCAGGTGCCTAGGAGGAGTAATTAGCATCCCCTGTTGACTGTTACAACCCGTTTCTGAAGCCCATAGCTGTGATTAGGTAAACGGAGCAATCCGTAGTCAAATAGTGTGTGAAAACGTCTTAACAAATGCTGAGACACATCATACAGCATTTGACTCAAGGTAGTCATACTGGTAAACAAATTGTTATAAACGACCAATAGAATTTACGAAATGTTGTCTTTAAACGTGACTGTTGAAACCCTGCAACAACAACTTGTCTGTAAGTAGCTTGCCCGATTCAAAACTGATCATACGCAGAACAAAGTTCTTGCGTATTGAATGAGTTGGAGAGACATACACACCATATGCAGGTGATTATGGAATATTGTTATATAAATATGGGAAGTTGACGATTTGAGAAGCTGAAAATCGTCCCATTTGTCATAAAGTTGAGTAGTTCAATGTTCAATAAAATAACCAAGTATGAATGCTCAATGTATTTCGCTTGCATCCTCGCATGAAGATTACACCAAGCAACATAAAGTCCTTCAAGGGAACCACATACAGTCTTCAACCTTACATATTAGTATATAGATTGATGTGTTATCAATTAACAATCATAATTTTCACAATTATGTCCATTTGATATACCCGAGAACTCGATTATAAGAACCACAGAATCTGACAGATCTGCTTCATATTTGGATATTTTTACTTAATATTCTCTAATGGCAGACTGACAACTACACTATATGATAAGCGTGATGACTTTAACTTTGCAATCGTCAACTTTCCTTTCTATGTAGTAATATACACATATCACCTGCTTATGGTGTGTAACTCGCAGTTGATTCGATACCGCAGAGCATGCTATGTGTATGCGGATTTTTTAAAAGCGAGGCCAACTACTAACAAAAGTTGAAGTTGCAGGGTTATAACGAATCTCGTTTAAAGTCATCATTTGCAAGTTCTACGGTTGCTAATAATGACCTTGGTTTGCGATTACAAAAGTATCACTAAGTCATATGTGACTGATTTGTTTCATAAATTTGTTAGACTGTCATTTTCTTACTATATTTGACTACGGGTAATCCCGTTACTTTATTTCGACTAGGGCTCACGGCGGGTGTGACCGGTCAGCAGAGGATGCTTACTCTCCATGCACTGATCTACCTTCGCTTGTCGGAGTCCTGTTGCCCAACACTCGATTTTTGTATATGTTTTTTGGGATTATGATTACGTTGTAACACGATTTACCATTGGCCTATTTTATACAGTGCCACTAGATTCCAGATGCTCATTTCTTTCAGCATTCACCCACAGTCTTTGCAGGTAGGTCTCTGAACCCAATAATTGTTCTGTTGTATCCCTTTTGATGGCCTCACCTGGCCATGGTGATAAACACCGATCACCTCCCCTATAACTGTATTCTGGGGCATCTCCCGGGGCCCACCACCCTGGTTTCTTCGGGTCCACTCCGAATCCCTGGACGATCAAACTACAGGCTTAACTCCGGGGCTACTACCAGATCGCATATCCTCGTCTTACTGTCCTCAGATAAAGTGGAATGCCTTAAAATCACGCGCGTGTACTTCCTCCGGCACCCTTGTTTCACGTACATATGTAGGAACGTTTCTTTTCCCTGTTGTGAGTGTCTGGTCTTGAGTTGTATGACCATCTGCCTCTGCATCTCTAGGAGACATTACACAGTCTTCCTTAGAAGCACACCAGTTGTTCTTGGCAACAAGAAAATTTTTCCTGACTAGTCGGCTCTCTATAGGTATCAAACCTACCACTGGCTCCGGACCGGGGCATAGAACTACCCTTCAATTGACCCTTGGGGATTTTGAGCGACACAGGGGCTGGCGGTCGTTCCTAGTAGAAGGTGCCGTCAGCTCCTTGTGCGCTTCCTGACTTATGGTCCCAGGGCACTCCATACGGAAATTCCCAGCTTTGCAGCACCTAAAACAAGTCGCTGAAGTCCGATCTGGAGCAAAGTGCCGATGGAGAACGCCCTTGGGAACATTTACTCTCCCTTAAAGCAGCTTTAATGAGCTGCATTCTGTCCAACAATTCTCTAGGAATGTTCCTGGAGTCAAGGTCTGTAGAAGGGTTCCTTGACGCTACTCCCTCTTGTTGTTCTTTCTGGTTTTGAGATACAACTCCAGCAATAATGGGAATACTATATCCGATCAACAGAGTCTGTCTGGGGCCTTAGTTTTGGGCTGCCTGCCCAGAGCATAAATCCCCGCAACACGATTCTCTGCTCCATAACACAACTGTATCAATGCTTAAGGATAAACATCAGATAAATTCGGGAATCCCCGCATTGTCAAAGTGAGTATGTGCTCTGCCCACTCTTTCAACGCCTCACTACTTGACTGCGTGCCGATTAGAAGTTCAGCTGGTGAGTTATGTCTGGTGCTGAGGACCCAAACCTCTCGTCGAATTTCCCCAGGATTTCTTCAAGACTGGGGTTGGGTGAGATAATTATCCAGTAGCAGCGTATAATAATCACTGGCAGCTTCCTCCAGAGAGAAGCAGAAGTAATCATGTTGTTCATCTTCCGTCCACTTTTGACTGCAAACCAGCCTCACAAACTTCATCAAGAACGATTTCCAACTTGCCTTGCCATCATAATGCAGAGCCTTGTATCTAGCCTTAAGAATCAGAGGAACATTGGCGGTGGCGCTGCCTTTTTGTGTTAAGCTGGGGCAAACTGGTAGGGGGTACCTGTTGCCCGAGAAAACTGCCCAGGCACTGCTGCGCCCTGGACCTAAAGAAATCCCTGCGTCCTCCTCCCTATCCCTTCCGGATTGGGAAGACTGTGAGCGTAGAGGTGTATTAGGGCAGTTGCCGGTAACATCTGGGGTCCATCACAGCATTTGGTAGAGACTGCTGTAGATATGAATAGTCCACCATATCCCTGACTGGGTGTCGAGGAATCAAATGCATGGTTCACTAGCATGGAACCAGGAGCTAAACTCTGAGAGGGTTCAATGTACAACCCGGACTTAGGAACATGAACCCCCAAACTATGGGAGACAGGAGGTAGGATAAAACCTCCAGGGTACAGGGGTGTTCTGAACTCACCCTTACTTCAGAGTACCTAACATCTCCCACCTAAAAGGACGTGGGGTATCACTTGCCATGCACATGAGACCCCGATAAAACACAAGTAGACGGATAACCACCATCTTTAGTCGGTAGTGCTTGAGTGACCAAAATCAATGATCAAATAATAGTTGTGGAAAATGTAAATGTGTTAAAGCAGCAGTTCACTGGACATTAAAGTAGCAATATGGTTCTTGAATGATTAACAACACCCTTTGTGAGATTGAAGTGATAATCTCCTTGTGTACCAGGTATTTGATAGGAATCATGCATATTTTGAAAGATGAGAAGATGTTAATTAACATGTGAACAAAAGAGTCCATGTTGAGACTTAGAAATGCAAATATGAGACTCCCTGTGTGGGCTATGATACTCAAGTGACCGTTAAGGCCTGTCGGCCTCTTGTTTTTCTTACATTTTAAGGATTTTCCAAAATGGACGCCATTGAATATTGACATTTTTCTTCTTTGGTATATATGCGTTTTTCAAAAATGGCCGCCATTCCCGCTATTTTGGATTTTCGGGTTGGATCCACTTCTGAAAATGTTTGTAATGAAGTAAGCCACCACCATACAAAATTTCATGCTTTTATCACCTTTTGAGCAATTCTGCCAAAAATATGCACAAATCGCCTGGACTATATTTAAGGCATGCTGTTGATCTAAACGTGTTCATCGGTGCTGAACGCACATTTTAACACAATGATGACGCTCGGGAAATAGGCAATGAGCAAAAGTCAGATAGGACTGGTTTGGACACTCTCGAAGAGGTGGTCAGGTCGATGAGAGATAATTATGCTTGAGAATCTTCAAAAAGATGTTGACAAGTAAAGCATAGTCCACGAAAGTTCCAAAACAACGAAAAAGCAGAGCATTTTTCAAAGAAATATGATAAAGGATCGAGGTTCAAACAATCGTAATTATAAAAAAAAATGTTTCACCTGTGGCAAGCCTGGACACTTGAGTAGAAACTGCACGTTTCGAAATCCAGGAAATTCAATTGATAAATCGGGAAAGGAAGGCTCCGAACCAAATAGAATTGGAAGACCCGAGTATAAGAAGAACAAGAAAGAAGACACTACAAAACAAATAGCTTCAGGAAGCCTTGAACAAGTTAAGAGAGGTTGTGTTGGTGTCCAGAAAAAAGCAAATGAACCAGGCATGTACGTTTCGGGTACTGCAAATGGGGTGCAGATTTCCACGCTCATTGATACAGGAGCAACTGTTACTCTTCTTTCAAAGAAAATATTTGATACCATAAACAGGTATCGTTGACGAAGACCGACTTAAACATATTGTCAGCTACGAGCACTCCTCTGAATATTTTTGGAAAACCCCTCATCAAATCAAGTTTGGAAAGAAGATCATTTACTAGACATTATTAGTGGCAGACATTGTGGCAGACATTTGTAATGTCGTACTAGCTATGCAATTTAAGGACTTGACTGCTTGCAGATGAATAAAGGTGTAATCAACCTAAACGACAAAACTCTTGCGCTTGGGGACGAGACCCATTCCCTGAAATTTGAAGGTAGGATAGGATGTTTCAGAATTGTTACTGCAGAAACATATTGTCTTTTCCTTCAATGACAGAAAACATTACAACGGGGAAGGTAGTTGTTCCAGACAACAATGAAATTAATATGGAATTCGGTGCGGTGGAACCCTGTATCTCATATCTAAATTCAGACCAGGGAATTGTGGGAAGAACTCTGGTAAAAAGGGAAACAATGTTCCCATACGGATGCTTAAATATTACCATACATTCAGGCACTACCGTTGAACAACTGACAGCAGTGGAAGAGATAATCGAGGGTGTTCCTTTGAGACTTTGCCCGATCTCTTAGAGTCCCTGTTTAAAGTAACAAAAACGAAACTCAGTAAGGAATAGGCAAGAGAAGTGAAACATCTTTTATGTAGGTATGCACTAGGGATGGCAGTCGAATACAGAATTGCCAATCGGTTAACCGTAAGACGTTGCGACCGATTAATCGTATCAAAATATATACATTTGGAGACATACATGTAGTTGATGGCTTTTTTCTGTTTAAATATGCGCTAAAATGCAATGCAACATTCCAGTAATATTCTTATGTTCAATTATAACAATAAATGCAATACGTGTAAGAAAACGAAGAAAGGATTAAATATGCAAAAGACTTCAAAAAGAAATAAATCCCAATGTCCAGATTTTACAAGTTTAATCTTTACTTTCACCATTTTCAGAACTAATATGTGGTAATTTGCCATTTTAACCCACGAAAAAAAAAAGCTCAACATCAGGTGAAGGGCGGCATGTTTAATGATTTATCCAGTGGTAAAAACAGCTAACATTTCACACTACTCAACAGTAATCTCCTTTATGTCCGACGAAAGAAATACTGCATGTTGCTGGGACTCGAGGTTCAAACAGTAATTAGCACGTCTCTTCACGCTCCGCCTATACAGGGAACTGTCTCCACATTGACTAATTGATACATGAAAACTAAAACATGTCACTATTCAGAGCTTTTGGAAATGGATTGGAAAATTCGTGGTAAGACACATTCAAATATACACATTGTTTTGGTTTATTTTTTCTTCTATTAACCGATTACGGATTTTGCAACCGATTGCCACTGTTCCGACTGAGTACTTAGTAACCAGCCAGCTAACCGATTCGGATTAAAAATGGCCATCCCTAGACTAAAATTTAAATATCTCTTATACAATCAGCATTATGATTATCATTTAATAATGCTTCGCGTTCTGATGCTTGTTTTTTCTGAGCGCCCTCTCATCCACGTGGCTGTTGATCAGCCTGTCTCTGACACGAGACTTCATAATGTCGATGGTGTTTTTATCAAATCCATTCTTCTTGAGATCTTCCCTGTGATCCCCCTTTGTTGCCTTGGTATGAATCAGGGGAAGCTGAACACCCGTGAATGGGACTTTTGTTGTTTGGACAGTCGCTTCTGGTAGGTGTACTGGTCCGTAACCAGGAACATAGCCCAACACATTCTTCTTTTTCTTCTTGGGGCTTGGTTCCTGTACGTAATACTGAGTGTACGGCGGATATTCTCTCTGTTTTTTCTTCGTTTTGGATGGTGCACCGGATGAATTTAGTTTGATTTTGTCACCGGGTCCACCCTTCGGAACAGTTAGAGAAATATTTGGAAGACGTCCTCTGGTCCGAAGCCTAGATCTGGGCGTATGCTCGCCACTGAATCTGGTGTCATCTGGTAAGTCTATAGTACAATGAGACTCTACAAAATCCGGTGTGTAGAAACCTTCATTGGGGTTTTTCATTTTGATAATTTCTCTAGAAAAATTCCTGAATGAGAATTTTTAAGTCGATTGTTAAGAGTCTGACATGAATTTAATAGACTTAAATGGAAACAAATTCTGGACAACTACCCCCCCCGACAACTACTTAGTATTCCCGGACAACTACCCCTAGAAACATCTACCCCGCCCCCTGCACTTATTTTGAAATGAAATTCAAGTGAGGACAAACTAGAAATACTGTGAGTAAAACTCACAAAGGATACCCCGCCACCCATTTTTTTATGCTCACTTGAGTCGCTACAGCTTGAACAAAGAAGGTATGGCCGGACAGAATTCCATCTTAAAAACCTTATAAGTTTGACCTTGAGATCAAGGTCAAGAATATACAGAGGTCATGAATTTACGTGACACAGCCTCCCATGGTGATACATCCTCTCATGGTGAGACACCCACATGCCAAATATAATCCAAGTTAGAGAATTTTACCTTTGACCTTGAGGTCAAGGTCAAATATAGGACATGAATGTATGCGCCACATCCTCTCATATTGATACACCCTTATGCTAGTTATGGTATGCCTACATCAAAGAACAAAGATGTTATGACCTGGGCACAAATCTGTACTCACAGACAGACAGACAGACAGACAAACAAACAGAGTACATGACACATCGTCTTATGGTGATCCATCCATGTGCCAAATATAAAATGCCTATGGCAAAGAACAAAGAAGTGATGGCCCGGACACGAATTCATGTTAAAAACTTACAATTTTGACCTGTAGGTCAAAGGTCAAGGTCATACAGAGGTAATGAATATACGCGACACATCGTCTCATAGTGATGCACCCATCTGCCAAATATGGTATGCCTACCTCAAAAGGCAAAGAAGTCATGGCCCGGACACGAATCCGCACTGACAGACAGACGGACGGACGGACGGACAGACAGAGTGATTCCTATATACCCCCCAAACTTGTTTGCGGGGGGTATAATAAGGGGGAAACCTTGATCATGAATATTCAGATGAATACGTTTCATATGACAGAATAAACAACGCAAGCACTCTCATCATCTGTATTAGGATGAATTTTGTCTCTTTTTACACAATCATTGAGACAGATAAGCAGTTCAGCCTATTCAGTCAGTGCGCAGTGCCAATGATTGTTTCAGAAGATGTGAAGTTATCAAGATATACAGTTACTGTAATACTTTACGTACATAAATCGGAAAGTCTATATGCAATTGATGTCACCTGTATTAATGAGTGGCAGACGACAGATTTCCCGCTGATCACTGGGGAACTCTCTCTCCACACTTCCCTACTACCTGTATACTCTGTACTACCACGTCCAGGCATTATTAGGCTACCTGCTACTAATGATCACCTAGCTAGGTCAATTTTAATTATTTGCTTGTGTTCAATTTTCTGTTCCAGGTATTTCATAGAGATGTCCGTTCTTAAAACTCAGTAGAACATGACTTCCCAGCTTCTCTCTCTCTCTCTCTCCTCTTTCTCTCATCTCTCATCTCCTCGTCCTCTATCTCTCCTCTCATCTCTACTCTACTCTCTCTCCTCTCTCTCATCCTCTCTCTCTCTCTCTCTCTCGCCTCTCTCTCTCTCTCTTCTCTCGTCTCTCTCTCTCTCTTCCTCTACTCTTCTCTCATTCTCTCCTCTCTCCTCTGTCTTCCTTCTCTCTCTCTCCTCTCTCTCTCTTCTCTCTCTCTCTCTCTCATTCTCTCTCTCTCTCGAGTCCTAATCTCATTACCTCTCTCTCGTCTCTCTCTCTCTCTTTCTCTCTCTCTCTTCTTCTCTCACTCTCTCCTTCCTCTCCTTCTCTCCGTTCTCTTCTATTCCCCTCTCAAAAACTATAGTCATTAATATACATTTTCTCTTGTTGAATGCCAATACAATGCTTGTTGTAAATTCCATAAAAAATGTAGGAATAGAGTGATAGAAAACAATATAGATGGTAGAATATCGGAGTACCACAGGGTTCCGTACTAGGACCAATAATGTTTATTATTTTTATTAATGATATTCTTATTTTGTTCAAGATTCAGCATTGTACAACTATGCTGATGAGAATACCCTTTCCCATTTTGATTATGCTTTATAAAATGTTATTAATACACTTGAAAGGGAAAGTGGTATTCTCATTGACTGGTTTTCAGCAAACAATTAAAATGCAGGCTAACACTGAAAAAATTCAAGCGATCGCCCTAAGTAAAAATACTCACGATAAAAGCATAACTTTTAACTGAAATACTACTACTATTGTCTATGATAAAAAAAAAAAGTAAAGCTGCTTGGTGTTACTTTGAGTTTTTAGCCTAATTCCCTTTATTAAATATTTGCAAGAAAGCAACTAATTAAATACATTTGTAAATACTGAAGTGTGTAGGAAAACATCTTTGTAGGTTGAGTAAACTCACCATCTACCATTCTTTTATAATGTCAAATTTTAGTTATTTTCCTCTACAGTTTGGCACTTTTACTCGCACTGACAACCAACTCCTAGATAAATCAAATCTTCCCAGATTATTTTTTCCCCGGAGTTGATTCCAGATTAGGAATGTTTTGTTTGAGTTTGAGTTGGGTCCCCCCCCCCCTTTAAATCAGAAAATGTTACTATTCTCTGTCGCGAGACAACTCGTTCAGATATCTATGGCAGGTAACTGGAGGTATGATGTAACCAATTTTGGGATCTGCAGCGTAATCATACAGATACAGATTGTTGGACACCCTTTTGAATTTTTTCTACTCGCCCATGTGATGCAATGTGCCTATACCGACTTTATTATGACTTGAAAATGAGTATGTCCCCGAGTTCAGGCCGAACATTTTTAAGAGACATAAGTTATCTAGACATTTTTTGGAGACATGCCGTGATTCCACAGTAAGAGTGAATGGATAATACCGGTATGTAAATAACTAATTAGTGCGTGTAAGGTAATGAAAAGAACTTTATTATTTTCAGAATGGCAGATTTGGGAATGACCTCAATCCGTCCCATAATGAGCTATATGTACAGTAAGGTAGTTTACTCACCAAACAGAATGTTCTGTGTTTCTCTGAAATGAATTTCGCCGCTCTTTGAAACGTCTGATAAGCCGTGATTCCAAGGTTTGCTCCGTAAATCTCGAAGAAAATCGCAATCGTATCAACTTGGAATGATTGTGACGCTGTAGGGACTATTGTTACGTCACGAGAAATGTAATTTAATTGTGACGTCATAAGTCGGGGGGTGTTATTTACACCTAAAAGTAATTGATTGATTGATTATTTATTGTCCCACCGAGAATATTTACTGTCTATAGTAGGAGACGTCACCAATTGCGTGAGAGGGCTGACAATTTAGGTCTTATATATGCTCGGCACTTCTGCAGGGCCTATATAAG
Organism: Ostrea lurida; assembly: GCA_903981925.1. Classification (NCBI taxonomy): domain Eukaryota; kingdom Metazoa; phylum Mollusca; class Bivalvia; order Ostreida; family Ostreidae; genus Ostrea; species Ostrea lurida. Next base: position 27,019 of record CAJDSM010000138.1, read on the forward strand.
CAGGGAGGGGAAATCTATTATCGTGTCCTACACCTTTGCTTCGTGACACGGGGAGCCTCGTTTTTTCCCGGTCTCATTCATTTAGTCGCCTCTTACGACACGCAAGGGGATGCATGCTGAGGACCTATTCTAACCCGGATCCCCACGGGTGCACCTAAAAGTAGCTTAAAATCTCGATCCAGGGACCATTTTTATTTGAAGATTATTAATTTGAAATGATATAATTATTTGCATTTTCACTTTGTACTGGAACCAGAACTCCTCTTCCATTCCTCCCCATCTCTCCATTTAATTTCCCCGACCCCCTCCCTTTATTACACATTATACATGTACCGGGCCTGGTCCCCCTACACCAAACTCTTCCCGCTCCTAACTGACAAATAAGTAACATGAAAACTTAAACATATCACTATTCAGAGCTTATGGAAATGGACTGGGAAATTCAGGATAAAATAATCCAAATATATACACATTTTAATTTTTTTTTTTTTCGATTAACGGTAACCGATTTTGAATTTTGTAATCGATTACCACCGTTCCGACCGAGTAACCGATTAAAAATTGCCATCCCTAGTATGCACACATTTTCACAAAGTCGGATTTATAAAGATGTGGGACGAACTCCTATGAACAAACAGGAGTACATGTAGCAAGCCAATAATTTAAGATGTTCCAAGAAGGCTTCCAGAACACAATAGCTTCCTGATATATATAGAGATGTAAAGTTTGTTGCAAACCATGACCCCCGAGCGGTTACGATGGGCTTACTCTCAACTCCCGGATCAAATATTTACATGTAATATAGAGGGAAAAATTTTTAAAAATTCTGCTAAGAACCACTGGTCCATAAGAGCTGAAAATTTATGATAGCTTTCCTACAAGTGCGGATTCAAGTTTTGTTCCAATACATGAGTGCCAGCCAGGGGGGGGGGGGCCGATATACATATCGATAGCAGGTCGCAATTCAGGGGGGGGCTCAGAATTAGACTATAGCGCTTTATATTGAGGAAATATCTTTAAAATCTGTCTCAAAAAGTCAATAAATATAATCTACAAGGGAGCTCTCACGAACCGTAGTACTAGCTGAATCAAGTAGCCTGTACTAGGTATGTTTTTCAGTGTGCCGGTTGTCAAAAGAACATGAAGCATCTTATATACGTGTATTCAAGTTTTGTTCACAATGGTGCCCCCAGGGTCGAGGACTGGGCGACAAGTAGGTGCGACCGAAATTTCCACATAGGTTTAGTAATAGAAGAATATCTTTAGTAAATCTTCTCTAAGAACAGTTGGTTTCAAGTTAAATAATACGTGGGCGATTCATGTTGGTTTACTAATCGAATCACCCCACCCACCCCGATCCAATGATGGGCGGCAAAATAAGGGAGTAAAGCGTTAAGGATCACAAAAAACTGCTTTATGCAGAGATGGTCTATATATCTTGTAATCGAACTATTTGATGACCATATATGTTCTTACCCTTTTGTGTTGACACAAGTTCATGAACATTTGTGGAGGTTCCTTATGGTTTATGCTTGCCCCCCCCCTCCTCCTTTTCAAAATGGTGTTATTTTTTGAAAATATTGAGATTCCCAATCCTCAAACAATCTCATATTACCTTGGTTCCTTGTGTTGAGCAAGTTCTTGACAACTTATATGGAGGCCCAGTGACTGACCCAGCCCTTTCCAGATGTGTTTGAATTTACTTTAAAACCTAATTAGATCCCCAGCCTCACGAGCTTTAATTTCCTTGTGTTTGAGACAAGTTATTGACAACATGTAATGTAACCTTGAGGTCACGCTCGTTTTGGCCCCGCACATTTAAATAATAGGGTGAGTGGTGAGTGTGCCCCACCACGACCACCCACATACCATAATATTTTCTTGTTCATTGTAACAAGAGAATTATAAAAGAGTGCTAGGGCTATGCCCGGTGATTCATTTTGAAAATAGCTTGAATGGGTACAGTTTACCCATCAGGCAAAGAGCAATGGGTCAGAACTCAAAATTCAATGGGTCAAAATTGTAACCAACGACAGCCACTATAAATGTGAAATAAAGTAAATTTTTATTTTCCAATCATCTGAACTTTTCTCAGACTCTGAACGTGTTGATAATTTTCGTTCGTATTTTCTTTTATATTGTTGATCGTACTGACGTGGACTCACCCTTGTTTGTGCTCAAAAAAGCATTCAATTTACTTTAATTTATTTGGAAGAAGTTTGATGACTTGAGGCATACAGCACACTTTTAAAATAATGTTATGATGCCTACTTTTGTTTTGTACACGATTCGATGAATAACGGACAATTTCATTGGTTGTCGTTTGTTACAGCCATCAAATGCTTGTTTTACTCTTGTTCGGTACCCTTCTGAACTATTTCAATTTTCAAGAGACGAAAGAGGCTTCCGAAAAACATAATAAAACTGGAAACTTAGATTCTATATATGCGGTTTATGAACTCCGCCATGGCCGATCCCAAGCCCGGATGAGAGAGGAGGAGTGTTGGGGGGGGGGGTGCAGCGACCCACCCTGTAAAACTTTACTGCTACGAAACGGAAGCAAGAAAACCACAACACTTGGCGAATACGAGAAGAGACCAAGTAACTGAGGATGGGGAACAAAGCCGAGAGAAGTCTCCAGCCGACAGCGGATCTCCTCACGCCCAATTAAACGCACATGCGAGTTGGATGCTGGAATGTTCGAACATTGTACCAAGTTGGAAAGTTAGCACAGACAACAAATGAGATGAACAGATACAACTTGGATCTCTTAGCAGTCACAGAGGCAAGATGGACCGGACTGGTAAACAAAGACTGAGACAGGAGAAGTATCATCAGGAAGGAAGGACGACAATCATGAAGCAGGAGTGGCCCTTATCATCAACAATAAACAGATCAACGCACATCTACAGTGGAAACCCATCAATGAGGGCCTTCTGTATGTAAGAATTAACTCAAAGTACGTCAAACTGTCGATACTGGTAGCCTACGCCCCAATCAATGCTGCAGGAGAAGAGAACAAAGACCAGTAATGAGTTCTACAGCTCAGTACGGACAGCACTGAAGGACATTCCTGGACACGATGTGTTTCTATTGTTGGGAGACTTCAATGCAAGAGTGGGCAGCAACAACAAAAGTAGAGATCGGGGGGAAACACGGAGGAGAATGCACAGGCAACGGTGAAAGAATCATCGATCTATGCGAAGAGAACGACTTGGTTATAGGTGGAACACTCTTCCAACAAGATGGTAGAACCAAGAGCTAAATTGACCACATCATAATCAACGGAAAGTGGAGGCGTTCCTTACGAGATGTACGATCAATGTGACACACTGAAGTTGGCAGTGACCACAACCTAATAATGGCAAAGCTGATTCTAAAACGGAGGAAAACAAAAATCGGAGACGGGAAGAGCCAACGTTTTGACGTTGCCAAGCTGAAGGACATGACAACAAGAAAGGAATTCAGCATCGCTCTGAAGAACCGCTTTGCAACCCTCAAGGATAATACAGTGATGACCATCGACAGCTTCAACAGAGCCATGAAAGAAGCAGCAGAAGAGACCATAGGATATAGAAAGAATATCTCCAATGACACATGGAGACACATTGATGAAAGGCGACAGGTCAAGAAGAAACAACTGGACTGTAAGTCACCAATACTGAAAGAGCGGCTAGCAGCCCAATGCAGAGAGAAAGACAAAGAAGTGAAAACATCAGCAAGACGAGACAAGCGCCAGTACATAGAGTAGTTTGCCAAGAAGGCTGAAAGAGCAGCAGAATATCAAGATATGAAGACCATTTACATGATCACCAAGAAATTGAGAGAAGACCGTGGACAGAACCATGATATCCCGGTCAAAAAGAAGAATGGAAAAACCATCACAGAAGAAAGAGCCAAGTTAGAAAGGTGGAAAAAACACTTTCAAGATATCCTGAACAGACCAGATCCACCTGTGCTTGCTGACATCTCAGAGGCAGAAAAGGACCTGGACATTAACATGGGAGACATCAGAATAAACGAGGTCCGAGCAGCCATCTGCAAGCTAAAGAGTGGTAAGGTCCCAGGAGAAGATGGCGTATGTCCCGAGATGCTTAAGGCAGAAGAGAAGGAAACACCACGCATCCTTCAACTCATCTTGCAAGACATCTTGAAGAGGGAGACATGTCCAGACACATGGAAAACTGGTACCATCATCAAACTGCCAAAGAAAAGAGATCTCGGAAACTGCTCCAAGTGGAGGGGCATTATTCTGCTCTCTCTCACCAGCAAGATCTTCTGCCGCATCATACTACAGCGTATCATAGCAGCAGTGGACACCACCCTAAGACAAGAGCAAGCTGGCTTCAAGAAGGGAAGGTCATGCATCGACCACATTTTCATGTTCCGGCAGATCTTGGAACAGTCTCACGAATGGAACAGCTCACTTTACCTAGCCTTTGTTGATTTTGAAAAGACATTCAATAGTCTACACCAAGATTTGCTCTGAAAAATCCTGCGTCGCTATGGCATTCCAAAGAAACTGGCCCATATTTTCCAGGACCTATATAAGAACTTCGAATGCTGGGTCATCCACAACAACAATCAGACAGACCCATTCCAGGTGAAAACTGGGGTGAAGCAGGGATGCATCTTATCATAAATCCTCTTCTCCTCGGCCATAGACTGGCTGATGTGTCGTACCACTTAGGGGCAGTGTCAAGGAATACAGTGAACCCTGATGACATCCCTAGAAGACCTGGACTATGCAGACGACATTGGCCTAATGTCCCATCGACACCAGGACATCCAGCAGAAGACAGAGAGACTGAGCGAGGTTGCCAACACCATCGGCCTGACAATCAACAAAAGAAAAACTCAGACCCTCAGAAAAAATACCACCAGTAATTTTTCTGTCACCCTTGATGGCACTCCACTGGAAGATGTAAAAGAGTTCGTCTACTTGGGCAGCAAAGTAACAACAGATGCCGTTTGTGACCAAGACATCAACGCCAGAGTCAGCAAGGCCAACCAAGCTTTCGCCATCTGGAAGACTACCGGCCTCAGCATTCACACCAAGACCAATATCTTTAGAAGCAACATCCTGAACATACTCTTATATGGATCAAAATGCTGGAAGACCATAACTACCATCGAGCGGAAACTTGAGGTATTCCAGAACAAGTGTTTAAGACGTATACTCAAGATATTCTGGCGAACGACGAACTTCTTAGAAGAACAGGATCAGAACCCATCCATGAGATAGTTCAAAAACGTCGCTGGAGATGACTAGGACATATCTACCGCATGCCATAGGACTCTCTGCCAAGAATAGCTCTATGCTGGGCCCCACAAGGTAAGAGAAACCGTGGGCGACCTAAAGAAACCTGATGGAGGACCAAAGAAAAACAATCTGATTAAAATCAGCTCCTTAGATCCACTAGTGTAGCGATCTAAGTGAGCGGATCTAAGGAGCTGATTTTAATCAGATTGAAAGAAAAAGAGCTGAAGAGCAGAGGACTATGGAGACATCTTGCAGCCGCCTCAAGCAACAGCCGGTGCAGAGAGGAGTGCGTATACGGTTTATGCGTACTTGGGATGCACTAGACAGAAACCGATGGGCATTTAATTGATGCGCAAATCAAATTGAATCACTGCATGCCTGGCCCCCAATGTATCATACATGTTTATCTGTCGTATTTTCTTAATGATTAATGATGAATGGTTATTGGAAGATGATAGAGATTAATTTTAGTCCATACCTTTGAATAGTGCCACAATGTAAATCCCAAACTTCTCTTCTCTCTGAAGCAAACTGATCACGTGAGCGATGTGGCCCATGGGCCTCTTGTTAAAAATCTGACCTACGTACTGTACCCCTGAAGCTTTCAAATTTTATACACGATAGATACTATATTACTTATGGCAAGATTTTCGCATTTCATTCCATGATCTTATAACCATGTTAATTAAACTACTGTGACCTCCAGTACCGCAGTCATATTGGTGCAGATGCATCCCATCACATATGTGTACTTTTGCAGCAAAAGATCTACATCCTTTTAAGCTTTACCACACTCTTCATGCATGTGTCAACAAAACATTCCCACAGCAAAAAATTGTGAGGGTGCGAGTGCAAAATGTTACTGTTACACTGTCAATTCTGCTTCACTGCCTTTGCATCTTGCCTCTACAGTAAAGAAGTAAGTAACCTGATAAGAATAATAATGATTGTTTTTTTTATAGCGCTTTATCCATCCAAGTACTCAAAGCGCTTTATAATATATTATTACCCCAGCAGATCTTTTACCAATCCAGAACTTTCTCAGTGCAAGCTGCCGTTAAGGCACTTTTAAACACCAACATTCTGACAATATCTTCCACTGTCTATAGCCAGGTACCCCTTTTACAATTGGGTGGAGTGAGGAAATTCATGTAAAGTGTCTTTCCCCCAAGGACACAACGTTGGCCTTGACATGACCAGAACTCAAAACCTATCGTTCACGAGTCTGACAACCTAACCACTAGACCACTGACGCCATAGCCAATTGTACATTGGCCACCGCCTATTGCACATCTCAAGGAAAATAATTATGAACAGAGAACCACACAAGGTGACCATCAGTCCCAAAGAAAATTGTGCCAGTTTCAAAGTATTCAATATTTTTCAAATCTTTTACAGTATATATCCAAGGTTTTTTTTTAACTATGGCAATTCATACACATTTAAAACACCAAAAAAGATGCAAACAACAGATACTGTAGGGTGTTGAACAGAGATCTACGAGTCCATTTTTAGATTCGTTATCCACTGATACAAACAAATTGGTCGATACAAATTTCATAAAACATTTAAATCTCCATCTTGTTTTCATTATATAAATGTTATGAGGAACAGATATTGGTATTAAGTGTACTAAACCCTTGGTCGATGTCACGTTATGGCCCTTATATCTAGGTGCAAAAACATGACTGGACATCAGATTTTGACAACACACTGCACATGCAAAATAAACAAAAAATTGACTACTGAATCTTCATCTTTATTTCAGTATAGTGAAAATAAAATGTTTAGACAAGATAAATGACAAAAGACATGCAGGTACATAATACAGGTGAATAACCAAAGGTCACGGCCAAATAGTCACAACTTCAAGGCACCACACACAGTGGTTACAGATAAAAAAGGTTCACAAATGCTAACTGCATATCAAAACAATAGGAACCAAAGCTACATTTCTATAACACCCGATTTTCATCATGCAATTTCAACAAATTTTGTACAGACAACTGAAAAAGGGAGAAACATTGCAGTGAAATTCCTTGTAACCACTGATCGTGTTCTGTAAAGCTAATAATAGCACTCACGCATACACACACATTCTTGTACTTCCTAGATAAACTTTAAAACAAAGAATTCATTTTTACTAAACAATTAAAACTAAATCCTAGAATCTTAATTATAAAGCCTGTACAGTAATCTACATAATATACATGTATCATATACACAATGTTAAGAAAAATACAAAAAGAAAAATGAAAATGTTATGAGAATTTCCAATAACAGTTATTAATATGGTCTACACTGGGTGCTGAGCCTTAACATTTCAAAGAATTAAATACATGTACTTCCTATAAAATATTTATAAGAATATTGCTTTATTCAATTGGTTTAATATCAGACAACATTGATTCTGAATTTAAATTCTCTTCATTACAAAAAATATAATACTAAAAAGCTATCAAGAATTACATTTGTCAGAAGAAAAAATCAACTACCGTGCCCTTTACATCTCGGGTGAAAACACAGAGCTATCTCAGATCACTTCCTGATTTTGGCACCAAAATACAATAAATAACGGGAAAAGTTGGTCAATTATATATATATTTACAAATCATATGTTCATTGGACCCATATGGGATAATAAAACCACAGCACTGTGCTAGTGGTTCGCTTGAAAATAACACCTGCCTTTTCCATCTCAGGAACTTCAAATATTCCTTTTCTTCAGAAAGTTGGAATAATCTCTATTTCAACCCGCACTCTTCCATCTGTGAAAATACTTATCCAGACATGTATAAAAGTGGTTTTTATTTTTAATTTTGCACAAGATTTTCCCACAGATGACAAGTTGAAATCATTCTATGATTACACATGAAACTGACGAGAGTTCAAAGATTACAACAACACACACTTCTTCTTTTTGGGTGGTTCAGGAGGTTCCAGAGCAGCCAGAATGGCTTCATCAAATACATTCTTTAAACCTTTCTGGAAAATAAAAGATAAAATACTCCTTGAAAAACAAAAGATAGAAATACTGGTACAAATGCAACTACTGCTTAGAACTTTAAGAAAGGGCCAAGTTGGGAAAATTTCCCTGATTTTTCTCAAAACAATAATTCTAAAATCTTTGGGATTTAAATTTTGGCACAATTTCACTCAATGTCTCATGACAAATTTTCATCAATTTAAGCAAACATTTCAAGCACACCAAAATTATTTGATACATGTATATAAAGTCTGTTTATCATAGCAAATGTATTGGTTTCAAGAAATATCATATTAAAGATACCTAAACCTGGGGAATGAAAGACTACAAAGTACAAACATCAGGTTTGAACATATATAGATTATATTTCGAAGTCAAACACATAAATTTTTCACAACGTCAAGTTTGTGTTACATTGGTGTATTGCTTGCACTTCACAATGAATCACTTTAAAAAAAATTTAAGGTATTACATGTCTAATGACCATATTTCATATCTAGTAAATGAATGGTGTGATTTTGGTTATCATGGTATCATTTTGAAGGGTTCATCAAATTAAAATATTCCACCCAATGAATTTTCAAATCTTGGTTGCTCTTGCTTTGATGTTATTTTTCCCAGAATTTTACATTGAAGTCTATGGGAACAGCATGTTTTATGAATTAATTTCAAAAGAAATTATATTTTCAATATAAATATCTTGTAAAAAGTTGCGAACACTTTCTCTTTATGGAAACGTGAAATAAAATTCATCATTTACCACACACATTTTAGAAAACTAGATTTTTCTTATTTTTTACCAAGCGGATAAACTCTTCAAAAAAGTTTTAAAAGTCCAAAAAGGTTGGCTCATATGAATTTCATCTACTTCACTTGCACCATTACGTAACTATAGACATTTATGTTGATATAATTCATTATCCCTTCATTATACATGCAATACCTCAATATTGGAAATGAATTCTTCCTTCCATACAGGATCTACTTCCAGGTTAAGTGACTTACCTGGGTTAATGCTGAACATTCTACGTATTTAACAGCCCTCAGTTCTCTGGCCAGTTTCTCTCCTTGCTCAAATGTAATTGGTTTTTGTTTGTTCTTGGCTAACTTCTCTATGGTTGTTGCATCGTCCCGTAAATCTACCTGTGTTCCGACTAGTAAGAAAGGTGTTTTCTGACAGTGGTGTGTAATTTCAGGTACCCACTACAAAATGAACACATTTCTTAAATTATTGCATTTTGTAAAGTGTTGTATATTGAAACAAAGTTTTCAATAAAATACATTTTGAATTAACACTATATACTTCAATACAGTGGATTTCCATTATTACAATTCCCATTTTGCCACTATAAAAATATATCCTAATACCGGGTGTCAACGTACAAATGGCAATTGAAATCCATAAAGAGGCTCACAGGTCTTTTCCGTTACCCGAGTATTAGTAGAAATTACAAATTACTTTTTAAAAACTTGGTAAATTCCACCTCTTTTTTTTGCCACTAAGGATCCCCCCCCCCCCTTTTCAGCTTTTTTTTTCTTCGCAATATGGGTACTCACTACTCGAACACTGAATTCCTGGCTTACATGACGGTATATAGTCACCTGTCTGTTTTTTGTACATGTATAACTAAGATATCAGACGGCAAGAAAGTCAATGAGCATGATGAAGTTACTGATACATTGACAGTTGAGATAAAACTTGAGACTTTCGAAAATAGTAAAAGTAACACCCAAAACCGACGCAGAGCGGACACATTTTTCTTTTTTTTTTTACGGAAATTGAGTTAGTTATTGCTTTTATTAAAATGATTAAGGAAAATAAATGATTAAGGAAAATTCCATTTCTGTGTCATAATTTCATTTCCTTGAAATTTTCCCAATTTGATTCAAACTGACGCTATTTTTCCCAATCTCAAGGGACTCGTTCCCTGTATCAAAATATGCTGTGACAGCCCTGCTTAATTTAATATCATTTCCTTTCCACAACACACAAAAGACAAATGGACTATGTCACACCATAATACATGTACAAGTAACCCATTTAATCGGTGTGTAAAAATGGACAACACAGATTACAAGAGGTCCATGGGCCACATCGCTCAACAGCTGGAGCACTGCTTCACTAAGAAGAGCAATAGTAGCAACTTGTAGATCCCGACTATGTTGGTCCCCCCCACCCAGCCTCCGGGGGGGGGGGGGGGGGCATTATTAACAAAAACTTAAATCTACACCATATCAGGAAGCTTTCAGGTAAACTATCACTCGTCTGTTCAATAAAGAAGATTTTAAAAAGAATTTCCCATATATTTGCATGTAAAATATGATCCCTTCTTGTGGCCCACATACCCGTAGGGTCATGATTTTGAACAAACAATTATCTTCACTATATCAAGGAAAGCTTTTTCGGCCCAGTAGTTCTGAAAGAAGATTTTTTAAAAGATTTTCCTATATAATTCATATGTAAAACTTTGATCCCAATTGGGCCCCATCGTACCCCCGGGGTGTCATGATTTGAACAAAGACTTTGAATCTCCTCTATATCAGGAAGTGTTCCCCATATTAAATTTCAGTGTTTCACTAGTCAGATGTTCTTGAGAAAGAGATTTTTAAAGATTTTACTATATAATTATATTGAAACTTTGATCTCCCTATTGTGGCCCCATCGTACCCCCCGGGGGATCATTGATTTGAACAAACTGAGAGATGTCCTGTATATCAGGAAGCTCCATTAAATAAATTTCAGCTTTCCTTGGTCAATGGATCTTGAGAAGAAAGATCTTTTAAAGATTTTTCCTTATATAACCTTGATCCCTATTGTGGCCTACGATCGTACCCCCAGGGGCCCTGATTCGAACAAAACTTGAATCTCCTCTGATATCAGGAAGCTTCCAATATAAATTTTCAGCTTGTCCTGGCCCAGTGGCTTTCTGGACAGAAGATTTTTATAAGATTTTTGTCCTATATTAATCATATGTTAAACTTTTGATCCACTGATTGTGGCTCCCATCGTACCCCCGGGGGATCATGATTTGAACAAACTTTTGAATCTCCTCTATATCAGAAGCTTCTAATAATTCAGGCTTTCCTTGGTCAGTGGTTTTAATGAAGAAGATTTTTTAAATATTTTCCCTATACAATCATATTGTTAAAACTGAATCCCCTAATTGTGGCCTCCATTCGTCCCCCGGGGGTCATGATTGAACAACTTGAATCTCCCTATATCAGGAAGATTCCATGATAAAATGTCAGCTTTCCTGGCCCAGTGTTCTCTTGAGAAGAAGATTTCTTAAGATGTTTCCTATATAATCACATGTCAAACTTTTGAATCCTATTTGTGGCCCCCGACTCCTCCCGGGGTCATGATTGTAACTGAAAACTTGAATCTCCACTATATCAGGAAGCTTTCCATATAAATTTCAGCTTTCTGGACCACAGTGGTTCTTGAGAAGAAGATTTTTAAATGAACCACCCAGCTATTTTTGCCATTTCGTGATTATCTCCTTTGATGAAAGCTGGTTCCTTCATTTGAACAAACCTTGAACCCTTTACCAAGGTGATGTGTACCAAGTTTGGTTGAATTTGGCCGCACGCGGTTTCCCTTGAGAAGAAGTCGAAATGTCAAAAGTTAACAATGACAGATGGACGGACAGACAGACAGACGACGGACAAAAGGCGATCAGAAAAGCTAACTTGAGCCTTCGGCTCAGGTGAGCTAAAAAAGGACAGTTCATTATGTAATTCTCAATTTAGGCCAAAAATAAACTAGAACTGTCCTATCGGGACTAATACCCCCCGGGGGCCACACTAACTAATGAACACAACAGATTTTTCTGAGATAACAGAAGTTGTCTAATCAATGGGTAATATAGTAATATATTCTTTAGGAGGAGTTGTGGACCGCTGCACTAATGCATAACATTGTGAAGATGCCTAAGTCAAAACGTTCATATCTTGTAGCAAAAATTGTCCAAAACAATTCCGCAATATGCACATCTCCATTATGTGATCTAACACTCCACAAAGTTCATAAAATCCTGCAAGTCGTTTAGGAAGGAGTTGGCGGAAACAAACATTCGGTAAAGAAATGCCTATGTCCAAACGTTCATATCTTGTACGAAAAATTGTCCGAAATAAATTTCCTGAAATATGGACATCTCCATTATATACTAACATCCACAAAGTTTCATAAAAATCCTGAAAGTTGGTTTAGGAGGAGTCTTGCGTTTACAACCGCACTGATGCATAGGGTATTTTGCTGAAAAATGCCTAGGTCCATAACGTTCATATCTGTGTACAAAAGATTGTTCCAAATTAAAATTCCTGACAATATGCACATCTCCATTATGTAATCTAACACTCCACAGAAGTTTCATAAGCGGGCTACGTAATCTGTTTGGTTTGGTGCTTAATCCCTGCAAGTTGTTTTAGGGAGATTGCGGACAACACACTGATGCATAGGATTTTGCTGAAAAATGCCTAAGTCCAAACTTCACCAATCTTGTAAAAAAATTGTCAAATTAAAATTCCTGAATCATGCCACATCTATTATGTAATCTAATCCCCAACAAAGTTTATAAAAATCTGCAGTTTTGTTTACGAGGAGTTGCGACAAACGCACTGATGCATACTAGGTATTTTGGTGAAAAATGCTAAGTCCAAAACGTTCATATCTTGTAACAAAATTGTCCAATAACAAACATTCCCTGCAATATTGCACATCTTCCATTTATGTATTCTAACACTCCCCACAAAAGTTTCATTGAATCCTGCCAAGTCGTTTAGGAGGAGTTGCGGACACAACATAATTTCGGACAGACAGAAGGACAGACAGACAGGGTGAAAACTATAACCGGGGACCCAAACTTCGTTTGCGGGGGTAATAAAATAGCTGTGTTTCCGCTAACTACAGAAAAAAACTAGAACTGTCCTATCGGGACTAATACCCCGCGGGGCACACTACATAATGAACACAAAGCAGATTTCTCAGATTAACAGAAGTTTGTCTCATCAATGGTAATATAATAGTATAATTCTTTAGGAGGAGTTCGGTGACGATTGCACTAATCGCATACATTGGTTGAAAAGCCCAAAGTCCAATGTTCATATCTTGTACAAGAAACTGTCCAAAACAAAATTCCTGAAATAATGCACAATGTCTTATGTGATCTAACACTCCCAAAGTTTCATAAAATCCTGCAAGTCCGGTATTAGGAGGAGTTGCGGAAACGTAAACACTGATGCATAGGTAATTGGTGGAAAAAATGCCTAAGTCCAAACGTTCATATCTTGTACATAAATATTGTCCAAATAAAAACTTCCTGACAATTGCACATCTCCATTATATATGCTAACTCCACAAAGTTCAATAAAATTCTGCAATCGTTAGGAGGAGTTGCGGACAACGCACTGATGCATACGGTATATTGGTGAAAAAGTGCCCAGTCAAAACGTTCATATCTTGTACAAAAATTGGTCCAAAATAAAATTCCCTGACCGATATGCCACATCTCCATTATATATTCTAGACAACTCCACAAAGTTTCATAAATATCTGCAAGTCCGCTTAGGAGGAGTTGCGGACAACGCACTGATGCATAGGTATTTTTGTGAAAAAATGCCTAAGTCCAAACGTTTCATATCTTGTACGAAAAATTGTCCAATAATAAAATTCCTGACAATATGCACATCTCCAATTATTATAGTTCTAACAACTCCCACAAGTTTCATTAAAAATCCTGCAAGATCGTTTAGGAGGAGTTGTGGACAACGCACATGATGCAATGGTATTTGGTAAAAATGCCTAATCCAAAACGCTCATTCTTGTACAAAATTGTCCAAAATAAAATCCTGACAATATGCACATCTTCCATTATGTATTCTAACGCTCCACAAAGTGTTCATTGAATCCTGCCAAGTCGTTGTAGGAGGATGTTGCGGACCAAACGCACTGATGCATAGGTATAGTTGTTTGGTGCGAAAATGCCCAAGTCAAAACCGGGTTTCATATCTTGTAGCAAAAATTGTCCAAAATTAGAAATTCCTGACAATATGCACATCTCCATTGTATTATCTAGACCCTCCAAAGTTTTCATAAATATCTCTGCAAAGTCGTTTAGGAGAGTTTGCGGACAACTGGCAGCTGAGGCATAGTATTTTGGTGAAAAATGCCTAAGTCCAAAACGCTCATATCTTGTACAAATTGTCAAAAATGGTGAAATTCCTGACAATATGCACCATCTCCATTATATTATGCTAACACCCACAAAGTTTCATAAAATTTCCATGCAAGTCGTTTAGGAGGAGTTGCGGAACAACGCACTGATGCATAGGTATTTTGGTGAAAAATGCCTAAGTCCAAAACGACTCATATCTGTGTACAAAAAATGTGTCATCAAAATAAAATTCTGACATATGCACATCTCACATTTATGTATGCAACACTCCACAAAAGTTTCAATAAAAATCCGGTCAAGTTCTTTAGGAGAGTTGCGGACAAAACATATTCTCGGACAGACAGACGGTTACTGTCAGACAGACAGACGGTGAAACCTATATAGCCGCCCGCCTAACTGGTCGTTTGCGGGGGGTAAATTAGGGTAGGAGGTAGGAAATACTTTTATTTAATTTTTAAATTTTTATTTTACCCATAGTAGGCGAACACATTACATTAATAAACTCCAACAATAAGTCATTTTACACCTACTGATGTTCAATGTATGATTTTATATCCATTAACTATGGAATTTCTATTGGAATTTTATATCTTTTGAAGTTTTGTTTTGAGTTACAAAACCATATCGCAATACTTGACCACAGTAATGACTTGAAACAATCAAGAGGCCATGGGCCAGCATCGCTCACGCTGAGCACAGCTGCTTCACTAAAAGGCAGCTAGTTTGGATTTAGAATGTACCACTGTGGACTAAATCTAACCTATGTGGGTGGAGGCATTATCTGAAACAGAACTTATCTACTTGTCCTATCAGGAAGCTTTCAGGTACACATCACTCTCTGGTTCAATGAAAAAGAGTTTTTAAATAATTTCTCTTAATATACATGTATCTGCATGTAAATACTTTGATCCCCTATTGGGGCCCATTGTACCCACCGGGGGTCAATGATTTGAACAAACTTGAATCTCCTCTATATCAGGAAAGCTTCCATAATAAAAATTTCAAGTCTTTTCCTGGCCCAGTGGTTCTTGTGAAGAAGATTTTTAAAAGATTTTTCCTATACAAATCATATTGCTAAAACTTTGATCCCCCTATTGGGGCCCATAGTACCTCCCGGGGGTCATTGATTTGACAACAAACTTGAATCTCACTCTAATTCAGGATAGCTTCCATATAAATTTCAGCTTCTGGCCCAGTGGTTCTTGAGAAGAAGATTTTTAAAGATTTTCCCTATATAATCATATGTAAAACTTTGATCCCTATTGGCACCATATGTACCGCCCGGGGTCATGATTTGAAAGCAACTGAATCTCCTCTATATCAGGAGCTTCATATAAATGTTCAGCTTTCCTGCCCAGTGGTTCTTGAGAAGAAAGATTTTTTAAAGATTATTCTATAATAATCACATGTCAAACTTTGATCCCCTATTGTGGCCCATCGTACCCCGGGGTCATAATTTGAACAAACTATGAATCCTCCAACATATCAGGAAGCTTCCCATATAAATTTCAGCTTTTTGGCCCAGTGGTGTCTGAGAAGAAGATTTTTAAATGACACCACCCTAATTTTGGCGAATTTTTCGGTGATTATCTCCCCTTTGATGAAAGGGCTGGGTCTCTTTCATTTGAAACAAAACTTTGAAGGCCCCTTTACTCAAGGATATGTGTACCAAGTTGGTTGAATTTGCCCAGCAGTTCTTGAGAAGAAGTCGAAAATGTCAAAGTTAACAGGACAGACGGACGGACTACGGACAGCACGACGACAAAAACGTCCAGAAAAGCTCAGCTTGAGCCTTCGGCTCAGGTGAGCTAACATCAGATGACTAGGAAATATATTTTATCCAGAAAAGTACGATTTTTTCTCAAAAAATTCAAATAAAATGTTTAGGGTCGGGGCTATAATTTAGGGTGGTCGGGGTTTATGCTGGGAAACTCAACACATTTTATTTTAGGCCTTATTACCTCTTGCTTTTCACACAGAATCACACTAAATGAAACATGTAAATGAAATAAATATATCTTCTAAATTCTAATATTACAGACACATCCTATTTACAATATAGGTTAATAACTCATTCATCTGTGTTAATTAGGGGTGAAAAGATACAGTACCTTCTCGATTCGACACTTTAGTCTTGATTTGATCATTTTCGATTTGATACAATAGCATGAACCAAATTCATGAAACTGCTAAGATTTTTTATGTTTCCTTGTATTCATTGCTCTCTACAAACTTTTATAAAGTTAATACAATAAGCTACC
Organism: Ostrea lurida; assembly: GCA_903981925.1. Taxonomy (NCBI): domain Eukaryota; kingdom Metazoa; phylum Mollusca; class Bivalvia; order Ostreida; family Ostreidae; genus Ostrea; species Ostrea lurida. Next base: position 43,702 of record CAJDSM010000138.1, read on the forward strand.
GTAATATAAAAAAAGAGCTTAACATAAAATAAAAGATTTAACATGTCTTAACCAGGACTTAAATATGTACGTTGGGGTGCATTTTTCAACTCGGCTGCATCAATTTTCACACAGCAAAGTCTACTATTAAATGAACTGTGCAATTTTGATGTGCATTGGCCAGCCAGAAAACATAATTATCTTTAAAAACAATTTGTGCAATTATTTTACAATTGCATCAAACCGAAACAAACACAAAATAAATTGAACGTCGAATCAAGATCAATGCATCGCAATGCGGCTGCATCATGGTGTATTGTTTCACCCCAGTGTTAATGTTACAACTGCATCACAAAAGTTTTGAATCACACTTTGTATGATTACAGATCAACAGTCAGTGCATACACTGGTTGTCATAATCTCAGCATGCTGCATGTATTCAAGACATAATACCATACCTTTTCTCGGACATTTTCAAATGACGCTGGTGATACCACAGAGAAACACACCAGGAAGACATCAGTCTGGGGATAACTAAGGGGACGTAACCTATCGTAATCCTCCTGTCCTGCCGTGTCAAATAGACCTAATGTGTATGGTTCTCCACCGATCATTACTGTCACCGCATAGTTATCAAATACTGTTGGTACATACTCTGAGGGAAACTTGTTGGTTGTGTAAGAGATGAGTAGGCAAGTTTTACCTACTGCACCATCTCCTACCACAACACACTTTATCGTCTGCATTGTTAATTAGAAACTGAAAAAAGTAAATAAAACTATTAATAAAAGTTAGCATAAATCATTTTAATTGTCTTCACAAGTACCTGTACTTTAATGTGTGACCATGACTACAGAGCATTCACCAAATTAACTTTTGCGTACATAATTTTCAACATATGCTCATTCTAATCACTTTCCTGAAGAGATGAGTAACTTGGTAAATGGACACTCCCTTATTTCTAACAAGATTATCCTGTAAGAAGTATGCAGGACTTTATTAAGTTAAAGATCATATCTGGCTTCTGCATAATAATGAATAGAGTTGTCTAATAGCAATCAGCAAATTCTACTCATGATTTTCATTCATTTTTTCGGATTACATACAGAAACTTTTGTTTAGGTCAAACATATTACATGATTTCACACATCTAACATTTCTTCCTTACGGAATACGGATTAACCTGGGCACCAGTGTACAAAGTGTTCGTACAGTTATGAAAAATAACGACAAAGTTTATAGAAACAGAGGTGATACAGGCAATAATTACCGTATAACATTCTATACTACATATATCATTATATGCACAACAACACTACATCAGAATGGGCGACTTCCGCCATTTTGCCGTTGTGGATCCATATTTCAGAAAGGTTAAGTACAACTTTAAAGTCAGTAATAAGATATTACTGATATTCTAATAATCCCAGAATAAAAAGGATAAAGTTTTGATTACCTCTAATTGTTTGGAAAATAACAATTTATGATATTTTCCAGCCTGCAGTTTCCGGGGTGTAATAAACGGAAGTCACTAGTCTGCGCACGCGCAATAGATTCTAACAGAAACTAAGTGGTCTAAATTTAGAAACGTGCACTGCGTAGGGTTTGAAATAGTGATTGGCTCGTCTTCAGCTCTTTAATATTTATACACCAATCTAAATATAGGTAAATTATAAATAGAGCACTTATTTTAATCACAAATAATACTTATTTTGATAGTATATTCTTTGAAATATAGGCCTATAAATCAAAATATTAATGTCCATGGTCTACTATTCACAGGGTAGGTTGTTGTTTTGTTTTTTTTTTGGGGGGGGGGGGATCTGTCAAAATGAGGAGTTGGGAGATACATATGAGTAGAAATAATAACAAAAAGAAAGAAAGGAGAAAAGATAATAAAGGAACACATAACTTCAATCTAATAGTAACAATGAAGTGGCGTAGCCAGGGCCTATTCTTATAGTACTTAGCAAGTGATCTGGGGACTGCTCTGAAAGTCTTGAGTCAAGATCCCCAGTGGGCAGTACACTGCCGAAAACGATTTTATGGGATATTGAGGGTATATTCGTTTCCAGTGTACAACATCATGTTTTTTTTCGTCAGAAACATTGAGAGCGTTGACCATTACATTATTTGTAATTTTGTGGTGTTGAGCAATGTAAGATTTTATTTTATTTAAAAGTGGACAACTCTCGAATTCACACATTTTATTTGTTTTTCCAAGAAACTATATCTTTAAATATGCATAGAATGAAATATAAATGAATGGCGGGCGAAGGAGGAATGTTTGCGTATTTTATCTTGAAAGTCTCTTATTGATGCAGACTAAGTTGAACTTTTTAAACAGTTCTATTTGAAAGATGTCCTTGTGTATCTCCAATGATCACACTTTGCCACAAGCTGTGTTTTAATTACTCACAGGGAGCGATATCAGGGCATGGTGGTTTGGATGATGGTAAAGTTGTCGAACACCAGAGGTGGGATCAAGTATCTAGAAGTAGTAAGCACCCCCTTTCGACCGGTCACACCCGCCGTAAGCCCATTGTCTTGATAGGGCAAACGGAGTAATCCGTAGTCAAAATCAGTGTATGAAAAACGGCTTAACAATTGCTATGAAACTCGTCAGACAGCATTCGATCCAATTGATGGGCAAACTAGTTCGTTATATTAAACGACCTTAGAATTTGCGAAATGCTGCTTTTAAACGCGGTTGTTGCAACAACAACTTGTTAGTAAGTATAGCCTGCCGCGATTCAAAAACTGATCTTATGCAGAACAAGCTCTTGTGTATCGAATAATTAAGTTGAGAGACATGCACGTCGATCATCTAATGAGAGGAAAATTTTGCGTGATCATCCCTTATTGATGCAGAACTTAAAAAAAAAAAAACACCTTAAAAAACACACCATTGTATAGTGTTTAAATATATTTGAAAGATGTCCTTGTGCATCTTCAATATCACACTCTGTCACAAGTTGTATTGTTATTGTGACTCACAAAAAGCGATATCAAGATATGGCGGTTTCAATGAGGGTTACGTTGTCGACCCCTCCCCCGGTTGATACATCAGATGTTGAATATTACTTTGCTGGGTCCGATCATTAGTTATATAACGCTTGCCGTAGCAGACTTTTCACCAGAAAGGTCTCACTTGTAAGCATTTGACGTTTTAAATACAATTCATCTAACGAACTATTGACAATAAATTTGTTTTTAGTAATTTATATTTTTATAACGTGCTTGTGATTAAACGTCTAGATACTAAAGCACTTTTCTGCGACTTGAGGAAGAAACATGGAGCGACAATATTGATGTGTACCGCTTATGGAACAAAGTGGCGTTATTCTTACCATTGCTAAATTTTTAACAATCGCATCCATAAAAAAAAATACTGGCAAGCTACGCCACTGTTAAGATCCGCTCCCAGCTAGGATCTAATAATTTCTCCCGTTTCGTGCTCTCTCACACTTTCTCAACGCATAGATGTTCAATCTCTCTCTTCTCTCTCTCTCCTCTCTCTCTCTCTTTCTGCTCTCTCTCTCTCTCCTCCTCCTCATCTCTCCTAAATAATTAAATTA
>CAJDSM010000139.1:742-19919 GCA_903981925.1 Ostrea lurida
CAATTTCAATCCAAACACATTAAATAAGAAAAATGAGAGAATATGGTCAGTCAACAAATAATGGCCTCTCATTTGTTCTATTTTCAAGCTGTTTCATGCTTTAATATTCATGGTCTCACCAAATCACAATTCGGAAATGCCACGATTCCATCATGTAATTCTCAATTCTTGAGAAGCCTTTGTTATGTAAAGTATTGGGAAGAGATTGTTAAGCTACATGCAGTTCCAAGTTCAATACCTGGTCTTTGAACTCTAATTCAAAATTATTGAATTTTATCTGAGATACTTAAAGTCTTCACACGTACTCTGTCAGATTGGGAATATATATAATGCCCCTCCCACCGGTCCGTTTCGGTAAGAAGACGAGGGTTAGTCCTACTGGACGAACTGTGCTGTCGTTTCATTAACTCATGATCCAGAGCACTCCATCAATTTCTGATGTTTTGTAAGTAATATTTAAGGCTCGTGTGGCACTTGACAAAAATAGTTACATATTAATAAGGAAAATAAAATGATAGGTTTTCAAATTGTGCTGGCTGGTGTTTGCTTTGATCATCTACTGAATGGCTCCTTATCCTGGGTCTGAGAAACTAGAAGACACTTCCCTGTCACATGAACTGGCCCTGCCTTGGACTTGAAAAAATCTCAAAATTTTGAGTAATTCCTCAGACTAAAAGTCAATTTTATTTCATTTTTTCCCCCTTCTTTTTTTCAAATATCCAGGTTAATGGTAAGGCCAGCGATGGAAGTTACAGTCTAACACACTTTGTTGTGGGACTCCAACTAGCAGAATGTTTTTATTACTATTTTTGCAATAAATGTCACCCCATGCAATATTTGTGTTCTTGGTAGACTTAATGCACTTTGGTCAGCATTGATCTCCGTTCATTCCGCCTTAACTGTAAAAAGCTTCAACTGAATACGAGAATCAGCATGTGCTGTATATTAGAGGACCAGTTTGACTGTAAATGTACGAACCACTTCTTTGAGTGAGTTGGAACCTGTCGATGTTCACCTGCTAATACCCTACCGCAAGTATCCAGGAGATAGGCCGCTCTACTCAATCTGTAATAACTGTCCAAACAGTATCTCTCCAGGCCAGAAAACTAAATCTCTGTATCGAAGTTTGCAACCTTCTGTACAGAACAAAGGTACGTCACACAGGCTTGAACACATTGTAACAGGTTAATACGCGCTTATGTGTTGACGTGCAGTACAGTAAAACAGCGCTTATTGGTGACGTGCATTGTATTCAGATAAAACGCGCGTCAACTGTGACGTGCATTGTAGCAAGTAAAAACGTCTATTGTGACGTGCAATTGTACAGTATAAACACGCTATTGTGACTGTATTGTACAGTAAACACGCCTCATTGGACGTCATTGTACAGTTAAAACACGCTTTATTGTGACGTCATTGTACAGTAAAACAGCTTTATTGTTGACGTGCATTGTACAGTAAAACGCGCTTATTGTGATTGTGCATGTGTTAAACTTAGTAATGCGCTTATTGTGACGTGCATTGTACAGTAAAAGCGCTTAATTGTGAGTGTAATTGTACAGTAAACGCGCTATTGTGAGTGCAATTGTACATGGAAAACACGCTTATTGTGACGTGCATTGTAATAGGTAAAACACGCTTAACTGTGACGTGCAACTGCGCCTGTTTACTCCTATTTTTGTCTCTCCGTATTTGTGATCAGATTTGTCAGTGGAGATTTGCATTTGTCCGTAAGATTTTCTTTTACAGTCTTTTTACATTATATTCAAAGAGCAAAATATGTAGACTTTACTGCTTTTCTTGCTTTTGCAAAAGTCTGAAATAAATAAGCGGAAACATAAAATAGATAAACTGTTATAAAACTTGCGCTACTTTCCGAATCAAGGAACCTTTTTTAATAGTTGGGACAGTGTATCAACGCGTAAGCCTGTATAATTTCACAGACTTTCCAACTTCCACCCGTGATCGTTTTCCTACCTGCAAAAGAATCATGCATTTGTTCCCGAAAATCGTGAAACTCCTATTCTCCTTAACGAAGACCCCAGACTCCCATTGCTTGTGTAATATTTCGTAGCGTGTTACAGCTCATAATGATTGTCTCCTGCATGAGCCCATGAGAAATCTACCTTGCAAAACTGCAAGTGTATGGACAACAAGTGCTTCCTTGTTGAAGAAGGGCCCAAAGAAGAATAACTGAAGAGTTGATCATAATTCGTGCCTTCCTTTCGGGGCGGATTTTTCGGCCATTTTAAAATATTTTCATTGACATAGCCTAATGTATCACGGTAATGTTTTTACAACTATCTGGTTATAAGCGATTATTCAAGCGTCAATACAACGCGGATAATAACACCAAACTATAAAGCATAAAATATTGAACGGACAGACTTCCGATTCCGTATTTTCGGGACAGTGAAAACGTAAGACGTATTTTGGTCTCACATCCGTACAAAATGACGGAGAAATCGTAAGAGTAAAACAGGTCTGGCCATTGTACAGTAAAACGCCTCTTATGTACCCTGCTAGCACTAACAGATATTGATCACTATCAACGATAATCTTAACCCAAACAATCGAAATGTTTTTAATGTAACAGGGAACTATAAACCACTCCACTGAGAGTTGTGAAAGTTCCTTGTATATGTGTTCCACTTCAATTCGTGTTATACTGTTTCCACACAGTAGTTTGTGAGCAACCCTTGGGAAATCTATCCAAAATTGCCAGACACAAAATCACCGTGAGACCACAAAGGTCAGAGAGAGGACAAAAATGGACGACTGCAGACAGGCAGCAGACTGAGACACTGATGTGGTACAGGACTGACTGAGACACTTGGTGTGTACAGATCTGATCTGAGACACTTGGTGTGGTACAGGTTGACTGACGACACTTGGGTGGTACAGATCTGAGCTGAGAACACTTGGTGTGGTAGAAGTTTGACTGAGACCTTGGTGTGTACAGATTGGACTGAGACACTTGGGTGGTACAGGTTTGGAACTGAGACACTTGGTTGTGGGTACAAGGTTGAACTGACTGAGACACTTGGTGGTGGTACAGATTTGACTGAGACACTTGGTGTGGTACAGGTTTGACTGACTGAAGCACTTGGTGTGGTAGAAAGTTTGACTGAGACCTTGGTGGGTACAGGTTTGACTGAAACACCTTGGTTGTGGTACAGGTGACTGAGACCACTTGGTGTGGTACAGGTTTGACTGCCTGAGACACTTCGTGGGGCCAGATCTGACTGAGAAAACTTGGTGTGGTACAAGATTTGACTGAGACACTTTGGTGTGGTACAGATACAGATTGGACTGGACACTGGTGGGTAACAGATCTTGACTGAGACACTTGGTGTGGTACAGAATTTGACTGCAGACCAGCTGGTATGGTACAGGTTTGACCTGACTGAAGACACTTGGTGTGGTCAGGTTTGACTGACTGAGACACTTGGTGTGCGTACAGGTTTGACTGAGACCACTTGGTGGGTTACAGGTTTGATGAGACACTGGTGTGGTACACGGTTTGACTGAGACTCTTGGTGTGTACAGGTTTGACTGACTGACCGACAACTGGTGTGGTACAGGTCTTGACTGACTGAAGACACTTGGGTGTGGTACAAGGTTGACTGAGACATTTGGTGTGACCAGATTGACTGACTGAGACACTTGGTGTGGTACCGGTTTGACTGAAGACATCTTGTGGGTACAGGTTTGACTGACTGAGCACTTGTTGGTACAGATTGTGACTGACTGAGACACTTGGTGTGGTACAGGTTTGACTGAGACCATTTGGGTGGTAACAGATCTTGACTGACTTGAGACACTTGGTGTGGTAACAGTTTGACGTGAGACACGTTGTTGGTAACAGGTTGACTGACTGAAGACCTTGATGTGGTACAGATTTGACGACTGAGACACTGGTGCGGTACAGATTTGACTGAGAACACTTGGTGTGGTACAAGATTTAACTGAGACACTGCGTGTGGTACAGATTTGACAGGAAAAGGGAAAAAAGAAAAAGGGGGGGAACAACTTGTGTGGTTTAGAGTTTGACCTGAAGACACTTGCGTGGGTACAGCTTCGACTGAGAACTTGGTGTGGTACAGAAGTCTGACTGAGACACTTGGGTGTGGTAGAAATTTGACTGAGACACTTGGTGTGGTACAGATTTGACTGCAGAACACTTGAGTGGGTCAGGTTGACCTGACTGCAGACCTTGGTGTGGTAAGAAGTTTTGACTGAGACACTTGGTGGTGACAAATTTGACTGAGACACTTGGCTATGGCTACAGATTCTGACTGAGACAACTTGGTGTGGTACAGATCTGACTGGACACTTACCCACATGAGCAAGCAAACCAAAACACTGGTGTGGTACAGAATTTGACTGAGACGACTTGATGTGTACGGTTTTGACTGAGACACCTGGTGTGGTACAGATCTGACTGAGACACTTTGGTGTGGGTACAGATTGACTAGGACACTTGGTGGTAAAGTTAGAACTGAGACCACTTACCACACGACACAGACGAAGACACTTGTTGTTACAGGTTCCCATGGCCTGACAAGCTCCCGTGGCACCAGACACTCTCTCCCGCAGGAAAGCACTGACCTACAAACAACACAACTGACATTGATTGACCACCAATACCAAACCTGGAAAGTGAGTACCATAAGTAATATAAATCAAACTATCCTTACTTAATCGGTCCTGGTATCTATATCAAGCATTCATACCTTACTAAGTATGTACCTATATATACTTCTATATCAGGTCAAACATACGACCAACCTATAAAGGTAATAAATCACTTAGGGTTGATCTGGTCACACTGACCTCAGTGACCAGACAGAAGTATGACCATAGAACATAAATTGCCTCAACCTGGTCATTCATAATCAATTTAATGTAGTTAATTAAGTCATACAGAAGACCTTGAGTACACACATCTCACCAAAGAGATACCCATTACAAAGTTTGATAAAGTTATTCCTCAATCCATTGTCAATAAAGTGAAAAAAAGTAAGTCTCTTACATACAGGTCAAGGTAAAAAAATATAATATGGAATGGTTCTATAGATGTACTGTGTTGAAGTGACAAAGGCATTCTAGAATAAAGAAAAATGAGGTAAGGTCATGTGGAAGGTTGAGGTAACAACTGACAAAGAATCCTAAATGACTGAACAAGAGACAAGCTTAATACAAATACATGTACTAGAAATGTAACCTCTAATATAGTGTATCAAGACTGATGAAGGTACATTTTGCATCTTTAGGAAATGAGCTAAAGCTTAAAAGGAGACAGACAGACAGATGGACATCATCAACCATAAAAATCTAACTGGAGGTTTATCTACCAGACTCTAATATCAATGTACCTTCGTCAGATTTATGTTCAACGGACACAAAACACACAAGGAAGTATTGTGTTACTGTGGTATGCAGTAAATGTGAAGTCAATTTAACTTTAACCACTTTCCTTATAAACTTTATACATGTACATGGGGACTCCTTAAATCAAGATCAATAATTTTTATGTTCATATTAGGTTTGTACCAGATGGGACTGGGAATGGCAACACATTAAAGAAGAGAAAGAGAGAGACAGTGTGTGTACCCATAACACAGCAAGCGTCCTTAGGCATTACATGCATGTAAAGAACCACGCTGCAAGCTTAGTGAATGTATCTAATGTATACAAGACAAGTAAGGCCAAAACAATGAATTGCATGGTTCCTATACATAATTTACAGTATATGCTTTTCAGAAATAAGGAAGGAAGGTCATGAGGTTATTTTGCGGATGAAGTTTTCAAAAGACCTTGAACTTAAATCAGGTGACCTTTGACATGTAACATTCTATATATAGATCTGTATCCATGCCAAATGTCCTGTAAATGTAACATTTTGTATAGATCTTTATACCCAAACATACAACAGATGGCCTTATAGACACAGTGAACATGTACCGGTAATTTATAACACAACAAGTGCCTTATTATTACACCTAACATTCTATGTTAGTAACAGTTCACTACAGAGTATTACATGTAGCGTCTTAGGGGCACTTGCTTGGATGATTTTTACAGCTAATACGTAACAGGTATCCTTAAGACAGTGACTGTATGAACAATCCATTAGCTGTGTGTACTATCAGTCAATCTGTATGAATAGTGTATTACTTCAGCCTTATCTAAGGTATGCTAAGTATATGCATGTATATCTTTTGTTTTATCATAAGTAAACTAGTTATGTGTGTTTACCCAAGCTTATCTGCAATAAATGCATGAAACCTATCAAACTGAAGGGTTTTTTATCAACCTGTTGATTACAAGAGTCAAATACTTTGTCTGTAGTAATTTATATCTTCATACACCTATCAAAAGGCACTATTAGTAATACTTTGATAAATCTTGAAGAAAATATCTCTCAAGGTTTTATTAGTTCAATATTAGATATGAATTTTTATATAGATACACTTTTCGGCCGTTTTCTCTTTGATAGACACTATCGATCTATACATGTATCACGAAGACGAGTAACACCAATCACGATGCATCGACCGGAGCACAGATGGATCATCCCCCACCCCTAATAGCAATGCATGACATGGATGAAAGGGGGAGGGGGAGCAATGCAAGTCATAGAGGGTGTGTGTGTGTGTGTGGGGGACGTTATCTGTGGGCAAAGGTTGTAAAAATACCCCATGTTGTACAAGTGAGAAGGACACAGTCCATGTCAATGGTGTGTGAAGGTTGAATTGAAATGCTTTCCCATGTGGCGATGAATTCATGCATCTCCATTAAGCTTTATTCAACAAATTAATCAAACAGGCTAATGATTAAGTTCATTAACAGCTGAAAAGGATATAATTAGTTTGAGACCTTTCAGTATGTATGATACCTAGTCTTAACAACACCCCACCCACCCACCGAGAAAGCATGCATTACAATGACATTGCAGCATCAAACCCTTTAACATTAGAGAATTGCTACATGAACCAACAAATTGTACAGAAACAAACAATCAGGTTTTCTCAAATGACAATTTCTTTAATGGCAGGTTCTTTTAATTTTCTGCTTTTAATCCTGAGGACTGTTGAAATTCCTGATTCTCGTGGACAAGAAAGCACTCTATCGGAGTGACTCACTAAACATACTTTATATCACAGGCCCTCACACAAATGGCACCTGACGAAGATCTCCTTAATCCACTGAACTTCACGAAAGTCTCTCATTACGCTCCAAAACAGCTAAAGGGCTACAGAGATCTCAGAGAGCATAGCCCTACAAATATTTTGTTATATTTGATCGCGCACTTAAATATGATACAAAACTAACAATAAACTACAAGTGGATGTGTCATGTCTCAGGCTTGCAGAGGTGAAAACCACATACAATGAAACGTTTCCATTTCAAGGTGTCTGATAGATCATCGAATTCGGGGTTTCCAGATCTCTCTGGTTATCAATGTAATAGTCCTGTCATCAGCCATTTAATAGATCGGTGTTTAACTTTTACATGACTAAATTCAGAGAAAGATGAAGTTGGGAACCCACAAAAATGTCTGCCATGTCATCGGTTCACTTTACTTTTGAACTTAAATTGTGTCTAATGAAAGGTATTGAATTCCTTTAACACACCAATCTTTGCCATAGGACGTATACAGTTTTGGAACATTTACTGTTTAAATAGCGACACTGCACTTAGCCTGCCCTGGTTGGTTACTAACTTAATGGGAGTGGAATTTCTTTGTATTCTTCATGTAATGTGTTTTGTCAACAGTTCCAAATAAATAAACACAGGTTTAATAACATTCCGCGCGGACCAGCTCTGCATTTTTTGGTTTATGACCTGCGGTTGAATATCTCCTGTATAGGTACATTAGTATAGTGCATACAGGTACCAACAAGCACACGTTCTACAAATGTTTCAGACAACATTATCAACCCAGCTCTTACATCAGCATGTACCAACAAAATGTAAGAAAACAGACTGGAAAATTACGATATAGACATTAAGCTTAAATTTGTCGAACCGAACGGTCATTTCTGAACAAGTATGCTGGACAGGCACATAAAACGTATGTCTCTCCGCATTAACAGATCTACACACAATAGTCAAAAGGACATTAAGAAAAACATATATATATAAACGAGACGAGTAAACACGGGGTATTCTTATTTGTCCACTGGACTGTTCCTTTTCACCTTTGTCAGGTGTAAATACCCAGTCAGGCCTTACAAATCTGCCCAGTGGGCAGTGATAACCCATTGAGAAGTCAGGGCAAAAGGGCACTTAATTCCTCCCCCCACAATAGGTAGACACAGCATCTACTCAGACGAAGGTTCTCAGTCAAAGTTAAATGATAGACACTTGACCACTGGACATCATGTGAAGTTTCTATGTAAAAATGAATGGGTTAAAACAGGTTAAATGTCTGACCACATACACACTTAGGAGCCGTAACTGTGAGTTCCATTAAAGGGTCCGTGAGTGACCCCTCACCCCTAACCTAGCAGGACCTTTGTTATCCAGTGACCCCTTCCCATTCCCAATCTCAAATATTTACATTTAAACAAATTTAGTCTACAATAATCATAATAAGGGGATTGACATTTTTGTCTAGAAGATAATTTTCTTTCCTAAATCTTTACAATGGAGGGCTTCTCTTAAGCATATCTTGAGGTTATGTTTTCTTAAAACTGTCTTTAAAGTTTGAAAGTGCCTTACAAACAGAATTGTTGAATGTAGATTAAAAATAATTACTTTGTAGACAGGATATTTATATTCAATACATGACCAGGAAAAAAAAACAGCTTTAAGAAAATATCAATGCAACATACACTGTACATGTTCAAACAGAGAATATTTCACTCTTTTTCTCATAAAACAATTTCAAAGTCTTTAAACTTGTATTTATCAATTTTAAAAACAGTTTATGAATAGTTAATGGCTGGTATTAATCCATAATAAACACTGTTTAACTAATAAAACAATATAAATACCTATCACATAAAATCACTCCAAGACAAATACTGTATTTGGTTTAAATAGTATCAATACATGTATGTATATAAGTGAAAAGAAGTTACTCTCATTGAATATTGTTATGTATATGATAAAACTTCGTTTATGTATATTGCCTATTGAATTATCACATGTCCTTGAACAATGTTCTCAAGTATGAGCAAGAACAAGATTTTCTAAGGATCCATGTGCTTTTTCTACTTTCATCAAAGAAAATTCTTTTGATATCTAATATTGGTGATATATTTCTGCAAAAAATACAGAATACATAAAAGATTGGCCTGAATGTAAAAATATGCTAATAAATTGCAAAATAGCTCTTATTAAAAAAACCAATGTTGAGTATTTTTGTGTTCTGTGTGTGTGTGTGTACAGCAGGCTGGACAAACCCACGTGGTGGAGCTAACAGACACCTTTCACACGGCATGGCGCTCACGCTACTACGCAGCTTTAATCCTTTGTGCTGGGGAAAGCCTCAGCTGCTCGCTATAAATAAAGTGCTTATTGATGCCTGGCAAATTAACATCAAACATAGGATTAAAAAGCTGCATTCCTAGAATAACTGACAATTAATATGCCAGGTCAAAGAATCAATAAAATTTTAGGACTGCTACAGCAAATCTATCAATGGGGTTACTGCACAGGGAGAGCTTATCTGATCCATCATTCACTAGCATCCTATACAGGTGATACCAAATCCACATACACGCTGGAGGAGGATTAAATACTGCCTGCTAATGACTTTTCAACAAGCTCCTCAATCTATATTATACTGTCTGCAATTCCACGGTTAAAGTGCAGGTTAACATAATTCAAAACAAAGCTTCTTTCTTATAAACACCGTGGACTGAAACAGCACTAAATATAATACAGACACTCCGCTTACATAAAGCTGTGTGTGTTTCTTGTTCCCGAGACAATTCTACTCCAGTTAGGTGGGTCGGCAAAACGTTTTATGAAATTATTTATAGCCAATCATAACATATATTAAAATTACTAGTAAGTGTATCCAATAAACATCAAGATTATCTTCCCAAATAACGAAGCTAGACTAATAAACGATGATGCTAACACGAAGCTGAAAATTGTGGAAAACCTGGAACAAGGTCAATAAAATGCTTCCTGGTGAGGGAATCAGAAACCATCAAGCCCTACATATTAATAGCCTTACCAAAATATTCTCCGTGGGGCGACTTTTCCATGTCATCCTCGAGCTGCTGGGTGAGGGCAGCCACTTTCTGTTCTATGCTTTCCGTGACCGATTTTCCAGGATGCGTTGTGATGTGGAATGGCATCTGTGCTTGCGGTCTTACGGCCACGGAAGGAGGATTTTTCCCGTGGGCAGGGACAGTTGATGTGACAAATCCTGTAGCAGTTGATGTCAGGGGCTGGTAGTGGTGCTGGGAGGTTTGTATAAGGTTTGGACTGGCAGTCGTGTATCGTGGATTTCGGGGGGGTAGACTAGGGACCGGCTCTGTTTTATGGGGACCATGGTAAGGGGGAGGGGGAAGCTTATGAACCGTCTGGTCCATAGAAAAGTTTTGAGATCCAGTCATTTTCATACTGTCCTCCAGCTGTTGGGTTAACACAGCTAGTTCCATTTCAAAGTTTTTGTTGTTGGATGCCGGATTGAGAGGAATTCTAGCCGGGATCGCCGGGGGTGTTCCCTGCGAGCCGGGTAAACTGTTCAAGCTTCCTGACGTTGAATAGTTCAATTTACCGTTCATCTGCTTGTGAAATTGAGATCCATTGAGGTTGTGATTATTCATTTGGGACACACTTATTGGATTTGGATGCATTCTCAGTCTCGGATCGGAGTATGCGGGAGGTGCGTGTGGAGCCGGCTCATTAAAACGACTGTCATTGAGAAGATACAGACTCTTGTTAGGTCCGAGGCTGACATTTGAATGATACTGTCCGTAATTGTCCAGAACTAAACTGTTCCTGGGACTAGTGTGGATAATTGTTCAAGCATCACACAACGACATTCCTGCTAAACTTGTCCTTGGACTCGACAGTTTGGATTCATACGATGTGCCAGAGATACTTGACCGAGGGCTTGCCAAGCTTGACCTTGGGCTTCCAAACCTCTGGTCANACTTGTCCTTGGACTCGACAGTTTGGATTCGTACGAAGTGCCAGAGATACTTGACCGAGGACTTGCCAAGCTTGACCTCGGGCTTCCAAACCTCTGGTCGTATGGCGGGGGAGGGGGTGGATTTGTAAGACTCGTCCGAGGACTCGAGCCTTTGGAATCCCCTCCGCTTCCTACACTGGACCGTGGACTAGAGTAATTGGAACCCGGCTTCACGAGCATCCCCGAGTACATGGAATGGGTCCCGCCCATTATCATTTGGGTGTTCCCGATTTGTTGAGCCATTTGAATGTGCGATATTGACTGGTTTAGCATGGAACCTCCAGGGGCGGGATAGGAGGTCCCCCCTATCACAATATTACGATTTTCACTCATGTTTTGTCCCAAGTTTGATACGACCCCTGTTGGCCAACTATTTTCAGGTTTTCCTGGAGACATACAACTCAAACTTGACCATTCATGTGTTATCCGATCAAGCTGTTTCCTGTCCGTGGTGTCAGGATCCTATGATACGTCAATTTTATGGGTGTTTGGGTTTTTTTTCTATAAACGCCACCGAGTAACGGTAAAACTGGATTCCCGTGTAATTTCACTTATTTATCCAGGTAAACACAATTTTGGCAATAAAATACATATTTATATAAATCCATATACATTAGAAATGTAAAAATTTTCGCCCCTTTTCAAACGACATCTTAAGGAATCACGTGAAATCCGAAAAAAATAAAACGCACCGGTTCACTCGGCCTTCTCATCTCCGTTGTGTTTTCTGTTGTGTTTGCAATGGCGCTTTACGCGCATGAATATTATTGCTCACACAGGGAAAAATAAAAGAATATAGCGTCTAGACGCAAAACATTCTAATTGCTCCCCTATTGAGCCTAAATTGACTTTTTTACAAAGGGAATTGATTCTAAAATTAGACTTTAAAGATGCAATGATACAAAGGAACTACATCGCTTAGACAACAGGTATGAACGTAAATCGCCGGATGACTCAAGTCATTTGTCAGAATCAGAGAATGGATGAGCGGATCCAGCGAAGATTCATTTAAATTGTTATAACCAATTTAGAAATATTGATATTCATACAATATAGATCTACGGGAATAGGTCCACTCCAAATTTTTGGAGTATTGATACCTATTGGTGGAATCTTTATCTCATTTCATTTAACTTGAATATCAAATAGAACAAATATTTATAGCAATAACAGCTAGATATTTTTCACATTTAAAGCGAGTTGCAGATACAGTCCCAAGAATTTGTGTGCTATTGGAGCCTGCATTCGCTCAACTTCTGATATTCATTAAAAAATAAATAAATAAATAGAAGAACCTAACCGCCCTTAGACCCGGGGGACCTCTTCCTATATATTGCTATACACAGACGTGCCGCTGTATGGGTCGCTTTTTTGACAAGTCAAATATATCAATGGGTGTTCATTTTCATCATTCTGTTATATCAATGGGTAGACAATTTTTGATATGCTGGACTTCATCCTCTAATAAGGTTTGTAATCAAAATATTTAGGACATTTTCCCCGAAATATAACTAAAACCCGGGTATAATTACAATATGCACTTACTTGAATGGGCGGCAACTATACATGAATAGGTCACAATTTTGGTATAAAATATATGATTGGGTCAGAATTTTCAACGGAAATATATGAATGGGTATGGTTCAAAAATATTGAATATATTTATGGGGGTGGTTTGAAAATCTCAGCGGGACGCCTGTACCCAAAAGTATAGGTTGAGACCCCCCCCCCCCCCCCCCCCGGGCCCTTAGAGAACACATTTCATACGACCATTTCATAGTAGTTTCATGACTTGCCTGTCCTCATTTCTTTCCAAATAGCGATTACTACCAATGTGTCATGATCGCGCATGATCATGGAGATAAAAATGATTAATTTGATCAGTTTTGTTTAATGTTTAAGATTACCCAGTTAGTGTGTGTGTGTGGGGGGGGGGGGGGTGCGTGTTGGTTAAAGGGAAATAACTTTAAGAAATTTATACAGGCAATGTCGTTGGTCATGAGCTGTGAGTATCGATTTAACAGGAGGTCAACACCCACCCAATCCACTCACCCACCCCCGGCATTTTCTTAAAATCATTTAAGAATTTGCAGTTGACCGCTTGAGTTCCTCTCATGTGCGGCTTGTGACGTATCGGTCGGACGGGTTCGATCACCGGTGGTCAGTTAGTTCAGTCGTTAGGGCACCTGAATAGAGGTTTGGGGGGGTCCAGACTTCGGTCTATTCCGTTGCATTCTTTTGTTACACATTTGGTGCCGTAGACCAGATACATTTCTGGATCTATAGTAAATGTTCCTCCAAGCCCCTGTTTTTACTCCCACGAAAATATTGACAGCCGTGAAGAAGCCACTTCAGACGTGTACTGTGAAACAACATATTTTTGCCAAAAGCTTCTAGTAAATTTGAAATCCCAAAACCTTTCACATATCAACAACACCAAAACATATGACTTCTCAACACTTTACACGACTATTCCACACGATAAATTAAATACTAGACTTTTTGAAAGAAAAAAAAAGGGGGGGGGTATTGCTATCTAGCGATCTGTCAATGTAAACTTACATTGTTGAACTCCGCCCTGATTCTACACACAAGTACTCTGCTGGAGTTCCTCATTGACAATATCTTTGTTGTGTTTGGCGATAAGGTCTTCCAACAGTCCGTTGGAATTTCAATGGGCACGAATTGTGCTCCATTGTTAGCTGATCTGTTTTTAAATTCTTAAGCTTCTACATGAAAATAAGAAATCTCTAACGGTGGCCTTATTCGACATTTGGATATATTGATGCATGACGGTTTATCTATAAGTACATGTAATAATAATGATTTTCATTCATATGTCGACTCTGTATATCCTAGCGATCTATAGAAATAAAGGACACCATGTGCACCGGCACACAGAGTCTACTATGTCTGCTTCTTACTGGATATTTTATTAAACATAGACATTAACGGCAAATTAACAACACAACTCAATGACAAACGGGACGATTTCAGCTTCTCCATCGTCATTTTCTACTTATGTTGCAATATTCCATCATCATCTGCATGTACATGCATCATCTGTATGTATCTCAACTTATTCGATCGCAGGCTTCTGTGTATGATAAATTTTTGAATCGATGAAAGTTTCTTACAAATAAGTGGCTGTTGCAGGAGTTTCATTAGAGGTAGCAATTCCCAAATTCCACGGTCGTTGTAACGATCTAGTTTGTCCATACAATCTGCCATTAGGGCAAATGCTGCATGATGTTTTTCATAGCAATTGTTAAGGTGGCTCACAACACTAAAATTTTATTTCATGATTCGTTTAAGCACCTTTCATGAATCATGGTTTCACGAATAATAATTCAATTAAAGAAAAACGTCAGGCTCGCGGCAGGTATGACCGGTCGACAGAGGATGCTTACTCCTCCTAGACACCTGATCCTACCTCCGGTACCAATATATTGTTAGCATGGGAGAATAAACTGATTGGTTGATTGAGTTTTGATGTCCTGGGGTCCGTGTTAACCCATGATTGGCTATTCAAATAAAAGTTACTAGATTTTTTTAAAAATTTTATTCAGTGAATAAATTCCTATGAAAGGTATATTTTTATCATGCACAAAGTATAATTTATAAAGATTCTTCCAAAACCCAACTGAATCGCATGAGGATGGACGACACTGCCAGTGGGAGAAGCGCCACACTGATTGTATATACTCGCCCATAAGTCGGATTTTTTGTAGTAAAATTTTGGTCCCAAAGTCTATGTCCGACTTATAGCAATATAGGTGAGTCTTAGAAAGATCAGTATTTTTCTATTCGGCGAAATCAGGGACTGTACCAATCTACTAAACAACTCCGACAATATTATCACGATCATCATCGTAAAGACAAAATATCTGGACATAGAAACATTATTGAACCAGGTAATAATAAGAGAATTGGCGTGATATTGATTTTTGGAGAAAGGATATAAGAAACGAATCTTACATTTTTTTTTAGGGTGATGCAGATTCACCGAATTTTGGACGGTATAACTGCATCAATGAGCGAAGCGCATTGATGAAAAGTCGTATATCAAATCATACGATAGATAGATTATAATATACTTAATGTATCACAAAAAATATAAGATTTATTTTTGTTATTAATTTTATATACAGCAAAATAATTTCATATACTTTAATCGTTGTTCAGTTACGTTATCGGAAAATCACCCTAATTCTTAAAAATTGCATTAACCAATGAGAATCGGCGCTAGGTAATCACTTAAAATTAAAATACCGGCATGATTTCTCAAAATATGTTTTGAAACGGGCAAAATCAGTCTAACTTTAATTTGAAATTGTCAACTGATTCTGGCAAAAAGTTGTACCGACTTGTAAGCGGGTCAATGACAAAATCCTACAAAATGATCTCAAAAATACACAACCAACTTAATGCGAGTATAATTACGGTATCTGTTTCACTTAACAATCAGGACTTTTAACCAACCATACTTATTGGCATTGAAATTGGCCCCGTGTATAAGGACGTTTGGTTAGCGGACGCCTTCACCACTAGACAGTGGTAGCTAGAGCTTTCGCTTCGTAACAGGGGGTCGTGAGTCGATCCCACTCGTGCCGTCGCCGCGTCAAAACGTAACTACTAGTGATCGCCGGCATTTAGAGGCAGAATCAATGCGATACTTTCGAATTAACATAATAAAACGCGAGTTCCCGTGTCACGTCATTCCAGAAATAAATCCGTTTGATGAAGTCATTCCAAAAATAAATGGACCTCGGAGTAAAGCATACAGACCGAGCATCAATTAGATTTGCTACTCTCTGAGGCCAGTATCGTACGGTTTAATTTCTGTGGAAACGAGGGGTTATTAGTCCCCTACCGGTTTGTAACCGGAGGGGACTATAGCTTTCTTCTTTTGTGTCTGTCTTTCCCCATTGGTTTTCCGCACTTTTTTTTCTTACTGCTTGCAGATATTCATTTGATATTTGGCACATTGCTTTGCCATACCAAGTTACAGATCAAGTTCGAGTTTGATTTCGATCCATTCATTTTTCACTGAGTTATGGCCCTTGGACTTAGAAAATTCATAATTTATCAGTTTTCCGCACTTTTTTCTCACTGTTTGCAGATATTCATTTGATATTTGGTACATTCCTTTGCCATACCAAGTTACAGATCAAGATCGAATTTGGATTTGATCTATTCATTTTTCACTAAGTTATAGCCCTTGTCCTATCCTGACTCACCAATATTCCCTTTACCATAAGTATATGATATAGCCTACTTATGAAATTAGAATATTGTTGCGGTCCAATAATTTGTGTAACAGGTAGGGGACTATGTATTGCTGTGCAATACTCTCAGAATGTTTGTTCACATTCGGTCTTTCTTGTAAGAAAGACCGAATAACCGCGTTTCCACAGAAATTACATCTATCTATATCAAAAATACTTTCATTTTGTTTTCTCATTGATTAGAGGCAGGGTTTGTATTATTCGATATATATACACCACAAGCTTTCAATATGACATAAAAAGCACTGTATGCCCCTATAGAATATGGAATGATTGTTTCAGGTAAATTGTTTGCACTCTAGGGATTATATTAACATCTGTCACTACATGTTTCATTGTTGATATGCCCTTACAATACAAACATCCGAGATTTATTCAATTATAGATTTTACAATAAATAATTCAAAAGTTTGTCTTATAAGCGGCTAAGGCTCAAATTTTAGAAATTTAGTTCAAACATTTGTACTGATTTGCAAATACAGTATTTTTTCTATCTTTTGTTGGGAGGGGGGGCTTCAAATACATGTATAAATCGTTTGATTTTCTTTTTACTTCAAATGTAAAATGTTTGATTTTCTTTTGCCTCGAATATAAAACGTTAATTTTATTTTGGGATTTTAATCTGATTTTGTCCTATATAGTGTTAAACTTTGGAATAATTATGCCCCCCCCCCCCACACACACACTTTGGTGGGGAGATATTGTTTTTGGCCTGTCTGTCTGTCCGTCACAAAGTTTGTCAGCGCAACTCCTTTGAAACATACAAAACTTGACATGTAGCAAAGACATCATATGTAGATGTGCATATTACTGGAAAATCTTGATCCTTTATTTTTTGTGGGAGTGTGCCTAGCTGTTTGAACTTAAGAATTTGCCTTAAATCCTCATAAATAAACCTACTTACTAACAGCATGGGGAAGACATGTTTTTGCCTCCAAAAACAAACTTAATTATATTCATTTCAAGTATTTTGAGATTACACTTAAAAATCTGCAGAAATAGAAATGAGTGAAAAATTAGTAAATAATCAGGTTGAATAATAATACATGTAGTTGACAAATTTACAGCCTTTTAAACTACTTACTAACAGCATGGGGGAAGACATGTTTTTGCCTCCAAAAACAAACTTTAATTATATTCATTTCAAGTATTTGAGATTACACTTAAAATCTGCAGAAATAGAAATGAGTGAAAAATTAGTAAATAATCAGGTTGAATAATAAACATGTAGTTGACAAATTTACAGCCTGTCATTATATAATACCTTACAGTCTGTCAATGAAGTATCTGCAGTCCATCATCGTAACCCTCAGGCTCCCACTGGACCAAAACTTCTTTTCGCCACTTCGAGCGCGAAAAACACCCTATTTTTTTTAATATATCCATTCATAATGCCTAGTTGTGGAAAGAATAAAAAGTTGAAGTATTTGATAAAGTTATTTTCGCCACTTGAGATTTTTTATTCCGCCAATTTTAATTTTTTTTCGCCATGGCGCAAAATGGCGCTCACAGCTCGCCTGTAACCCTACAGCCTGACAATCGTACAACCTTATAACAGCTAATCCTATAGAGCGCCAAATTAACATAATGAAAGATATCTCTAAGTGTTTGAAGGTATCATCATCAATTCAATTATTGAATTTATGCGCGCATCAAATCAATTAATGCAATTCGATCATTGAGTTGATGCATGATGCATAAAGGTAGATCCATGCTTTTAAAAAAGTTTCGTTTTACCCTAATTTTTTCCCCTCTTTAATAGCTAAAACAACTTATATACTAACTTGAATGTATCATATGTATGTACCACCGCGTGTATCCTAATGCAAAACAGTAAGAAATATGTATGTTTCACTGTAATGCACAATATAACACGGGACGTGCTATTGGACTACTTCAATATGCCGGCCATGTTATTAAAGGTTGCAAATGTGCAAACATAGTTTTACAAGGTTAATACATCTAGTAAATCATAAAACTAGTAGTATTAGCTTATAGAAACGAGATATTTTTAACTTAATATACCAGTCTTGCATATATGTAAATTAAGTCGCTCATCCTGAAAGACCGATGTTTTTCCCCTGTGAATTAAATTGAAGAGAGCGAACAATTCAATCATTGCACGTATCGCTTGAATGTAATGATATAATTTAAAATTCCATTGAAGAGAGTAATAGTTAAATTATTGCGAGCATGAAATGAATTTATGCCCGCTTCAATTCAGAGAGCAGTTGCTCTATATTAATTATCTAGCGTGCTTCATCTCAGCAGAATAATTAATCAATGATGTACATGTAAATCAATTTATAACTCGTATGTATATCGAAACCAGCATATCTAATTAATATGCGCAATAAATCTTGGGAGATATCATTCATTACTTGAGGAAAGTGCACGTATATTTTCACTAATGGGAAGGAAAGATAACTCTTGATACCGTGTCTCATTCACTCACCAAGGCCGCTCAGATGGGTTTCAAAATTGTACAAATAACACGAAATGTGTGTTGCATGCCAGAGTTTTTACTAAAAGATACAACATTTAAACATACATATATATACTATTGAGTGGTTTTCAGTTTTGAACAGGGGATGGTGAAGGCAAAGATAGTGACCAGTGATCAACCACGTCCCGGGGGGGGGGGGACCACGTTCCAAAGAGTTGGGTTAACACGGACCCCAGGACATCACATGGGTTAACACGGAACCCAGGACATCAAACTCAA
>CAJDSM010000139.1:19944-29973 GCA_903981925.1 Ostrea lurida
GGTCCCCCCCCCCCCCCGGGACGTGGTTGATCACTGGTCACTATCTTTGCCTTCACCATCCCCTGTTCAAAACTGAAAACCACTCAATAGTATATATATGTATGTTTAAATGTTGTATCTTTTAGTAACAACTCTGGCATTGCAACACACATTTCGTGTTATTTGTACAATTTTGAAACCCATCTGAGCGGCCTTGGTGAGTGAATGAGACACGGTATCAAGAGTTATCTTTCCTTCCCATTAGTGAAAATATACGTGCACTTTCCTCAAGTAATGAATGATATCTCCCAAGATTTATTGCGCATATTAATTAGATATGCTGGTTTCGATATACATACGAGTTATAAAATTGATTTACATGTACATCATTGATTAATTATTCTGCTGAGATGAAGCACGCTAGATAATATAATATAGAGCAACTGCTCTCTGAATTGAAGCGCGCATAAATTCATTTCATGCTCGCAATAATTTAACTATTACTCTCTTCAATGGAATTTTAAATTATATCATTACATTCAAGCGATACGTGCAATGATTGAATTGTTCGCTCTCTTCAATTTAATTCACAGGGGAAAAACATCGGTCTTT
This sequence comes from Ostrea lurida, assembly GCA_903981925.1. Lineage (NCBI taxonomy): Eukaryota > Metazoa > Mollusca > Bivalvia > Ostreida > Ostreidae > Ostrea > Ostrea lurida. The sequence goes on from CAJDSM010000139.1 coordinate 20,536, forward strand.
CAGGATGAGCGACTTAATTTACATATATGCAAGACTGGTATATTAAGTTAAAAATATCTCGTTTCTATAAGCTAATACTACTAGTTTTATGATTTACTAGATGTATTAACCTTGTAAAACTATGTTTGCACATTTGCAACCTTTAATAACATGGCCGGCATATTGAAGTAGTACCAATAGCACCGTCCCGTGTTATATTTTGCATTACAGTGAAACATACATATTTCTTACTGTTTTGCATTAGGATACACGCGGTGGTACATACATATGATACATTCAAAGTAGTATATAAGTTGTTTTAGCTATTAAAGAGGGGAAAAAATTAGGGTAAACAGAACTTTTTTAAAAGCATGGATCTACCTTTATGCATCATGCATCAACTCAATGATGACGATTGCATTAATTGATTTGATGCGCGCATAAATTCAATAATTGAATTGATGATGATACCTTCAACAACTTAGAGATATCTTTCATTATGTTAATTTGGCGCTCTATAGGATTAGCTGTATAAGGTTGTACGATTGTCAGGCTGTAGGGTTACGATGGATGGACTGCAAGATTACTTCATTGACAGACTGTAAGGTATTATATAATGACAGGCTGTAAATTTGTCAACTACATGTATTATTATTCAACCTGATTATTTACTAATTTTTCACTCATTTCTATTTCTGCAGATTTTTAAGTGTAATCTCAAATACTTGAAATGAATATAATTAAAGTTTGTTTTTGGAGGCAAAAACATGTCTTCCCCCATGCTGTTAGTAAGTAGTTTAAAAGGCTGTAAATTTGTCAACTACATGTATTATTATTCAACCTGATTATTTACTAATTTTTCACTCATTTCTATTTCTGCAGATTTTTAAGTGTAATCTCAAATACTTGAAATGATTAAGTTTTGTTTTTGGAGGCAAAAACATGTCTTCCCCCATGCTGTTAGTAAGTAGGTTTATTTATGAGGATTTTAAGGCAAATTCTTAAGTTCAAACAGCTAGGCACAACTCCCACAAAAAATAAAGGATCAAGATTTTCCAGTAATATGCACATCTAATATGATGTCTTTGCTACATGTCAAGTTTTGTATGTTTCAAGGAGGTTGCGCTGACAACTTTTGGACGGACAGACAGACAGGCCAAAAACAATATCTCCCCACCAAAGTGTGTGTGTAGGGGGGGGGGGGGCATAATTATTCCAAAGTTTAACACTATATAGGACAAAATCAGATTAAAATCCCATAAATAAAATTAACGTTTTATATTCGAGGCAAAAAGAAAATCAAACATTTTACATTTGAAGTAAAAAGAAAATCAAACGATTTATACATGTATTTTGAAGCCCCCCCCCCCCCTCCCAACAAAAGATAGAAAAAATACTGTATTTGCAAATCAGTACCAAATGTTTGAACTAAATTTCTAAAATTTGAGCCTTAGCCGCTTATAAGACAAACTTTTGAATTATTTATTGTAAAATCTATAATTGAATAAATCTCGGATGTTTGTATTGTAAGGGCATATCAACAATGAAAACATGTAGTGAGGCAGATGTTAATATAATCCCTAGAGTGCAAACAATTTACCTGAACAATCATTCCATATTCTATAGGGGCATACAGTGCTTTTTATGTCATATTGAAAGCTTTGTGTGTATATATATCGAATAATACAAACCCTGCCTCTAATCAATGAGAAAACAAAATGAAAGTATTTTTGATATAGATAGATGTAATTTCTGTGGAAACGCGGTTATTCGGTCTTTCTTACAAGAAAGACCGAATGTGAACAAACATTCTGAGAGTATTGCACAGCAATACATAGTCCCCTACCTGTTACACAAATTATTGGACCGCAACAATATTCTAATTTCATAAGTAGACTATATCATATACTTATGGTAAAAGGGAATATTGGTGAGTCAGGATAGGACAAGGGCTATAACTTAGTGAAAAATGAATGGATCGAAATCAAACTCGAACTTGATCTGTAACTTGGTATGGCAAAGGAATGTACCAAATATCAAATGAATATCTGCAAACAGTGAGAAAAAAAGTGCGGAAAACTGATAAATTATGAAATTTTCTAAGTCCAAGGGCCATAACTTAGTGAAAAATGAATGGATCGAAATCAAACTCGAACTTGATCTGTAACTTGGTATGGCAAAGGAATGTACCAAATATCAAATGAATATCTGCAAACAGTGAGAAAAAAAGTGCGGAAAACCAATGGGGAAAGACAGACACAAAAGAAGAAAGCTATAGTCCCCTCCGGTTACAAACCGGTAGGGGACTAATAACCCCTCGTTTCCACAGAAATTAAACCGTACGATACTGGCCTCAGAGAGTAGCAAATCTAATTGATGCTCGGTCTGTATGCTTTACTCCGAGGTCCATTTATTTTTGGAATGACTTCATCAAACGGAATTTATTTCTGGAATGACGTGACACGGGAACTCCGTTTTTAAGGTTATAATCGAAAGACCATTGATTCTCGCCTCTAAATGCCGTGCGATCACTACCTATTGTTACGTCTTACGTTTGACGCGGCGACGGCACGAGTGGGACTCGAACTCACGACCTCCCTGTTACGAAGCGAAAGCTCTAGCTACCACTGTCTAGTGGTGAAGGCGTCCGCTAACCAAAACGTCCTTATACACGGGGCCAATTTCAATGCCAATAAGTATGGCTGGTTAAAAGTCCTGATTGTTAAGTGAAACAGATACCGTATAATTATACTCGCCTATAAGTTGGTTGTGTATTTTTGAGATCATTTTGTAGGATTTTGTCATTGACCCGCTTACAAGTCGGTACAACTTTTTGCCAGAATCAGTTGACAATTTCAAATTAAAGTTAGACTGATTTTGCCCGTTTCAAAACATATTTTGAGAAATCATGCCGGTATTTAATTTTAAGTGATTACCTAGCGCCGATTCTCATTGGTTAATGCAATTTTTAAGAATTAGGGTGATTTTTCGATCACGTAACTAACAACGATTAAAGTCTAATGAACATTATTTTGTTGCTGTAATATAAAATTAAATAACAAAAAATAAATCTTATATTTTTTCGGGTGATGTGCAGGTATCACCGAATTTTAGACGGTAAAACTTTTCATCAATGCGCTTCGCTCATTGATGCAGTTTAAAAATTCGGTGATATCTGCATCACCCTAAAAAAAAATGTAAGATTCGTTTCTTATATCCTTTCTCCAAAAATCAATATCACGCCAATTCTCTTATTATTACCTGTGTTCAATAATGTTTCTATGTCCAGATAATTTGTCTTTACGATGATGATCGTGATAATATTGTCGGAGTTGTTTAGTAGATTGGTACAGTCCCTGATTTCGCCGAATAGAAAAATACTGATCTTTCTAAGACTCACCTATATTGCTATAAGTCGGACATAGACTTTGGGACCAAAATTTTACTACAAAAAATCCGACTTATGGGCGAGTATATACAATCAGTGTGGCGCTTCTCCCACTGGCAGTGTCGTCCCATCCTCATGCGATTCAGTTGGGTTTTGGAAGAATCTTTATAAATTATACTTTGTGCATGATAAAAATATACCTTTCATAGGAATTTATTCACTGAATAAAATTTTTAAAAAATCTAGTAACTTTTATTGATAGTGAAAAGGTTTAAATAATAAAAAATAGTCAAGGGCAATAACCTCTACAAAGATATTTCCTCTACTTTATCGTTTCAGACATCTACAAAGTGCAAGATATCAAGTAATTCATCTTCGCAAGCCAAGTGTCCGATTCGCTTACTGTCATCTCCCAGAGAATCGGACACTTGGCTTGCGAAGATGCAAGTAATTATTAAAGTTAAAATGAAAACAAAGAAATATTAATCTTTCAAACAGAGGTTAAATTTTACATATTACAAAATTGTTTAACTAAAGAGATCATCAAAGACAAAATAAAGAGCCAGTGCTTTAACAGACACTAGGTAAAATCCGACAAATGGAAAACATTTTGTACATAATTGTTGTATTTGCGTTCAAGTCCCATTTGAATATGACGATATATATACTTAATGACCAATTATACTGAACGTGAAAGAAATCCCGAAGATTTTAGATACCTGTACATCATGTGCGTAACTAAAGTGTTAATGCTATGCCCTCTATAATAAGAATTGCTGCCATGCATGCTAGTTAATTAATCTGTTATTAGTTTGTTTAATTATTTTGGCTGTTTACCAACTTAAAATGTCAATAAAAATTTCTGATATAATTTGTATATATTGAAAATAAAACTAAAAACAAGAGGCCCATGGGCCACATCGCTCACCTAGGCGAAGTGACCTTGGCCCTCGCACTCTATATCAGGAGCTTTAAGGTAAATGTTGTATTTTGGTCTTGAGAAGATTTTTAATATACATTCAATGAAAAACTTTTGATCCCCTATTGTGGCCCCACCATACCTCTGGGGTCATGATTTGTACAAACTTGAATTTCCACTTATATCAGGAAGCTTTCAAATAATTTTCAGCTTTCCTGGTCAGTGGTTCTTGAGAAGAAGATTTTTAAAGATTTCCCCTATATAATCATGTGAAAAACTTTGATCCCCTATTGGGGCCCCATCGTACCTCCGGGGGTCATGATTTGAACAAACTTGAATTCTCCTCTATATCAGGAAGCTGTCATATAAATTTCAGCTTTCCTGGCCCAGTGGTTCTTAAGAAGAAGATTTTTAAAAGATTTTCCCTATATAATCATATGTATAGGCCTTTCCGAAAACGTGAGTTATCTTTCCTTGATCCGGAACGTAGTGCGCTTGCGTAATTTAATTTTAAACTTCCGGGTATTATATTCAAGAAGCGTCATTAACAACAGTGCAGAAAGCCGCAGAGATATTGCCGTATGTACGGCAATCGCGCTTACAAATATGGAAAATAAATGTTATCAAAGAAAGACGACTCCCCTTCCCATCTTGATTTTACGTGTTTCTAACCAAAATTAATCTACATAATATAGATCAGCATCTATTGCATAAGATACCACGGGATCTTTACTCTCAGTCTCACTCTGGACCTTTTAAAACACTACAACCAGCCTTATAAAATGTTGCTTGATCAATATCAGTGTAGTAAGCAAGTTCTGACACAATGTATGTTTAATCTCGTATGTCAGACCGACGTTTATGGATTCTGGAAATACTTTCCTTCTTCACCCCACCCGGGGGGGGTCCCAACCTATACTTTTTGGTAAGACGTCAAGTCCCGCTGAGATTTTCAAAACACACCCATTCATATTTTAAAAATTTTGGAAACCATATACTCGTTCATATATTTCTGCTGAAAATTCAAGTATAGTTGCATCCTCACAACGTCAGGGGTCCTGAGTCCACTCGTGCCGCGTCCCACGGCCACGAGTGGACTCAGGACCCCTGACTGTTTGAGGATGGTACAGTTGGTGTCCATGCAAGTACGTGCAACTTTTCTGAAAATAGAATAGCTAATTACATTATTGACAACCCCCCCCCCCCCTCTGATATTATAGTAATGCCTTACATATAAATCGAAAGTATGAAACTGAAATCCATTTGATCATTGGGGAATTCTGTCTCCACACGTTCTCTTTATACTCTGGTAACTACCACGTCGATCCTAGCATTATTAGGCTACCTGATACTTATGTTCACCATTAAGCTATATATATTCTTAAACACACCATCCCTGTAACTCAGTCGAACATGCATATATGACTTCCCAGCTCGCATCTATTTTTGATAATTACTAGTATTAATGTTCTCTTTTGAAATGATTCGTGCCTGCGTAATTACATACCTCAATGGGGATAGACAAAAGAGGAATTGGGGGTAGATGACACAAGATATTTAAAGCAAGTGGCGGGTTAAACTTATTCCAAAGGTAAGTTGAGTCCTCCCCCTCCCCACGTACATTTTAAAGTAACACGTGCGCTTCCATCCCTGGACCTATGGAAAATAATTTATATTAATCGGGAAATATTTAATAAATAAAAGTATGAGTTTTTTTTCTTTATCAAATTACTTGGTATTCTGCATTTTAAATACAGACCCGACGCCACGTTCAGTTACTTTGGAGAGAGTTATCCGACATTGTAATTTGGTAAATGTTTTGAAAGTCTGTACGTAGTGATGGGATGACATTAGCCTGATAAATAATGAGAGCATTTCTAATTTATAGTATAATATGCAATTCATACACAAATCAACCTCTAGTAGAGAGAGAGAGAGAGAGAGAGAGAGAGAGAGAAGAGAGAGAGAGAGAGAGAGGAGAGAGAGAGGAGATCTGTGGAAACGAGAGGTTATTCATATTCAGTCTTCCTTGTCCCCTAAGGGGCAAGAAAATTCATATTCGGCTTTTCTTGCCCCTCAAGGGGCGACAAGAAAGACCGAATATGAATAACCCTCGTTCCACAGAAATTAGAGAAGGAGGGGGGGGGGGGGGGCTTTCAGCTGACGAGTCGCCATCACCTTTTGGGAATCGGTATTTCTGGTTAATTAGTTCTATTAAATTAGTTCCAAAAATTACACAAGTCGTAATAGGGGACATCGGGAAACAAGTGGGTGTTTTGAATTGATTTTACAGTTCGCTTTCAAAGGGGGGGGGGGGGGGGGCACTTACTGTTGGGAAATAAAAAAAACATCCTGACTTGATCCTTTATTTTTTTCTTACTGACCTTTTTGTAACTTAACGCAGAAAACATATCAACTTTTTCATTCATACTCGATATAACAACAGAGAAACAAAACACTCAAATAGCGTGTAGTTATGAATTATTTACTACCGGAATTGTCACATGCAACGAAAAGTTAGAATACAAAGAGAAGATAACTCACGTTTTCGAAAGGCTATTACTTTGATCCCCATTGGTGCCCCATCGTCACCCGGGGTTCATGATTTGAACCAACGTGAATCTCCTCTATATCAGAGAAGCTTCCATATAAATCAGCTTTTCCTGGCCCAGTGGTTCTTGAGAAGAGAAGATTTTTTAAAGATTTTCCCTATATAATCATATGTAAAACTTTGATCCCCTATTGGCCCCTTCGTACCCCCGGGGGTCATGATTTGAACAAACTTGAATCTCCTTCTAATCAGGAAGCTTCCATATAAATTTCAGCTTCCTGGCCCAGTGGTTCTTGAGAAGAAGATTTTAAAGATTTTCCCTATATAATCATATGTAAAACTTTGACCCCATATTGGGGCCCAGCGTACCCCCGGGGGTCATGATTTGAACAAACGTGATCTCCTCTATATCAGGAAGCTTCCATATAAATTTAGCTTTCCTGGTCCAGTGGTTCTTGAGAAGAAGATTTTTAAAGATTTTCCCTACATAATCATATGTAAAACTTGATCCCCTATTGTGGCCCCTTCGTACCCCCGGGGTCATGATTTGAACAAACTTGAATCTCTTCTATATCAGGAAGCTTCCATATAAATTTCAGCTTTCCTGGCCCAGTGGTTCTGAGAAGATTTTTAAATGACACCACCCTATTTTTGCATTTTGTGATTATCTCCCCTTTGAATGGGCCTGGTCCTTCATTTGAACAAACTTGAATCCCCTTCACCCAAGGATGATTTGTACCAATTTCGTTGAATTTGGCCCAGTGTTCTTGAGAAGAAGTAAAAAATGTGAAAAGTTAACGGACAGACGGGACAGACAGACGACGGACAACAGGTGATCAGAAAAGCTCACTTGAAACCTTCGGTTCAGGTGAGCTAACAAGAAATGTTTGTCCCATATATTTACCCTATTCTCAAATCAAAATATACAGAAATACAACACACTATGAATGGAAAATAACAAACTTTTTATAGGATAACGAATTTTGGTTATATCGCTTGGGATTCACTATAACTGTGTTTAGCTGTATATACATAAACCTTCAAATGTTGAACTAGTTATCTATAACTATCTCTAATATCCCTAACTGACAACTGTCTTCACTAATACATGAATTGTGTAAATCATTGCTCTGTACATATCATCTAATAAGAGACCCATGGGCCACATTGCTCATCTGAGGACCATGACAAAGGATCAGGTGAGCTAAAAATCACAAAGTTCTACTAACAGGAAGTTCTCACAAAACTAAGTATGGTACGTCACAACTTTTTTCATGGTCTACTTGCAGTAAAACACACTTGTAATGAATTCATAATCAGAAGTGATTTTCATTTTCTGTAGATTTAAAACATATTGTCAGCTTGAACATTATGGATATTATAATCAATTACAGTTGAACTTCAATATCTCAAACACTGATATCTCGAATACTATGGTGATGTCAAAGAGATTAACATTTCCCAGCCACTTATTTTCTGTGTACTTTAACCTTCAATACATGTATCTTGAACTTGTGGATATTTTGAAGTTTTTTCTCAGTTCTATCGAGTTTGAGATATAACGAGATTGTACTGTACTTTTATAACAAATAAAACTTGTCTGTCCTCGACACTTCTCTATAAGCAAGTTGTACTGTATGTAATTCTATTTGCAGAGGTAGCATTATACTCTTATTTCCCAGTCGTATCATCACTGTCCTGGTTATTTTCTGTCACTTCCACATTTCTGTCCGGATTAGCCCCTTCCTCTCTCTGTGTCCGTCACTGTCCTGGTTATTTTCTGTCACTTCCACTCTTCTGTCCGGATTAGCCCCTTCCTCCCCCTCTCTGGGCCGGTCAGTGATGGGCCTCTTGCTGGTGGCCTCTAGGTATCCTTTCCCAGACAACATGGCCTGAATCCGGCGCGTGTGCATGGTGGATACCTCTTCTTTATGAACGCCCCGGAGATGCTTGACTAGATTCCCATGACTGGTGCATTTATACGGGCAAGCGTGACAACTAAAATTTCTTACTTTCTGAAAATATATATTCACAAATGTTCTTTATACAGTTTACCCTTTTTAATAGATATGCTGTAATTTGGTATCATTGATCACTCTTTTATTTGACTTACATACAAATCATAATGATCATACACAACATATATGGAAACGACTATGAAATTAAAGTTTGTATTTGGAGGCAAAAACACATATTCTCCAACCCCCCACCCCCCAACCCCCCCAACCCCCCCCAACCCCCCAAATGCCTGTCAGTTGAGTAGACATGTATGTTTCAAAGCAGTTGCGCTACAAAGTTATTTATGAAGAGTTTGGCAAAACTCTAAGTTCAATAGACATAATCCAAAGTTTGGGAATCAAAAAATTCCTGGTAAATGCACAACTAAATAACATTCCTTGCTTAGCTTAACATATCAAGTTTCTTAAAATTGGAACGGCAGTTCAGAGGAGTTTGTGCTGATAAGGTTACTTTATGAGGAGTTTTGGAAAAATTCTAAGTTTGAAGGGACATTACTCACACGAAAACTAGGGTATCAAAATTTCCTGATAATATGCACAACTAAATGCATGTATGATGTCCTTGCTACATGTGGAGTTTTGT